>JAXCGZ010017918.1:0-27500 GCA_037179515.1 Halocaridina rubra | reverse complement strand
CAGCGACTGCTTCTTCCCATCAACCTCCATACTCTGGAATTCTCTTCCTGATTCTTTCTTTCCTAATTCTTATAACATATCTTTCTTCAAAAAGTGGATCTATTGTCATCTCAGGGCCTAATCCTGCCACATCACTAGGTCCTCAGTTCTTTGACTATTCTTACAGTCTCTCCTTTTCCTTTGTGTATCATTACCTCATCTCTGCATTATCCTTAACATTTTTCTTTTCCTTCATCTTGAAGTTCCTCGTGCCTGGGCCTTTATTGTTGAGGGTAGCTTTCTTGTCTGTCCCGGTGTCACATTCATAAAAAAAAAGAGATATCTTTGATATTTCCAGTAGAGATGGTAGGGACTGTACCCCATTTCCAAAATACCAACTTATTCTTGAATTTGCTCTTGCCTCTGTCTAAAGGAAAATAAGTAAGGACATAGCTCTAAACAGGGTAAATATAGACAACATTATAGAATATTTGTCAAGTCGATCAAAGTTGGTTAAAAGTAAAATAGAAAACATAAGGAATATTTCTAAGAGATCACTAAGCAGAGACCAATACATAATCTTAGGAATGGGTCTAAGTTCTTGTGTGGGAGCATCCAGTAATTTAAATGCTGATTTCAATGCATAAATTAATGAACAAAATGCTAATATTCACTTGGACTTTGCAGCCTATTTAATTGGGGTAATGTTATGGTAGTGGATCCCTTGGAAAATACAAGCATAGAACACCAGACAGATTATGTTGGGCATTAAATGATTTGAAGTGCCATAACGATGTCTGTATGATGAAAGCAGATGATGGGGGTGCAGTGGTAATGATGACTGCTAGTGAATATTTGGAAAATATGAATTATATGCTTAGAGATATGGATTGGTTTGGTTTGGTTTCGGCTTTACGTCACGAACTCCCTTTTCAACTAAGGGCCAGGACGGTTGCCTGCTTGCGAAGGACTTGTTTTGGCAGATGTAATCATTACCCTGAATGTATGCCCTTACTAACCTCAGTCCGTGACGAGGCGCGAACCCTCGACCTGCCGCCTCAGAGTCGCGGACGCTACCATTTTGCCACGGAGACTACTATTAGTTCAATTACATGTCTACTTATAAGTTACTTTTACTCTTAGAAGAATAACCATTGTATAAAAATGGAAATAAATGCTTAGAGATATAGATAGCTATGTTAAGTTAGAATATCCACCTACTATTACCCAATGGCAACAATCATGTATAAGGAAGATTCAAATTATAATTAATAGAATAGGAGGTGAAGAAGCCAAAGTGTTAAGGATCATTCTTTTATCTGTCAGACTTCCAGATATGCTGCATATTTAAGGTTCTCCAAAAAATACACAAAGGGTGTCCTCTACGACCTATTCTGTCTGGTATCAGAAGCCCTCCTAACAACCTTGCAAAATGGTTAGCTGCAGCGCAGGGCCAGTAACTATGGAAGTTTTCGAATGAACACTTGAGATATTCAGAAGACTTCATTCAAAGAGTCAAGCATCAGGATTTGGATGGGGACGATATGGTGAGTCTTGATGTTGCCTCTCTGTTCACTAATGTCCCTCTCAACCAAGTACTTAAGTTTTTGAAAGAGATAGGAGTTGAGGACTTTTTCTTCAAATAATTGAAATTTGTGGAGATACTTTCTATTCATTTAGGAAAATATATTAAATAAAAAAAAGAGATAACTATGCAGTTCTTCTTGTCTACTGCTTTGCCAAGCTATGTAAGGAATCTTTTGAATCTAGGATATTGTAATGCCTGAAAACCTTATTCTTGTTGAGTCTAAGCCCAAGAAGGATAAGGAAAATCTGACTAGTTTATGCTGAGATTTTATTAATATCCAACCAGAGATGCTTTTCTAGAGCTGTAGAGATTGAAGTGTATTCTAGAGAAGACTATACTGAAGTCCTCTATAACAGATGATACAAGAGTGCGCTATAGCTGATGATACAAGAATGTTCTATAGCAGATGATACAGAGTGTTTTATAGCAGATGATACAAAAGTGCTCTATGGCAGATGATGCAAGAGTGTTCTATAGCAGATGATACAAGAGCACTCTATAGCAGATGATACAAGAGTGCTCTACAGCAGATGATAGAAGAGTGCTCTATAGCAGATGATACAAGAGAGCTCTATACCAGATGTTACAAGAGTGCTTCTCTTGTTTCACTGTAGGGGATAAAGTCAACTCCCTCTAGAAAGGGGTGTGAAGTTCAGGTGACAAAACTCTCATTGTTCTTGTGTATTAATGATTGGGCTATTAAGGATAATTGGGAAATTACGGATAAATAAAGTTTTAACAATAGCAATGATATATACATATTCCAAAATTAAGTAAATTCATAATCAAAACTTAAATATATAATGTCATTACAACAGATTTCCCCATGGAGACGGAGTCTCTGGAAAAATAATAACAATCTGGGTTAGTTGCAAAACGAAGTTTTCTCCCAGAATGAGATACTGCATTTGTCTGGGAGGGAAAAACTGAGGGTTGTGATAATTCCTAAGGAGTATTGCTACTACTGTCTGTAGGAACACAAGTGTCAGACATATTTTCAACTGAACCAGATAATATACGATCAGTGGTGTCACTAGAAACTACATCTGATAGACTATTACATGAGGGTTGAGATGCACTTTGAGGAACACATACAATATGAGGAGACCTTTGAGGCTTTACACATGGTACTTCAGGTAATTTTCCAGGTTTTAAACGGTTTACAGATATATTATCTGTGTCTCCTGAAGGCAATTGTATCTTAAAATATTTATCATAGCTTTCAATCACTGGGAGAGGACCTGTATATGGTGCTATCATTGGTCTCCTGACCTGATCCACACGACCACCAACTTTAGGTAATTTGAATAAGTCATTTGGGATTTCTGGAACACTTGGCATTGTTGAAGAATTTAAATAATGAGTAAAATCAATTTCTCTCATTCACTTAACAATGGTTTTTATAAAATCTACTCTAGAACCTGTTGAGACAGGTGGTTTCACAAATAAATCACTAGGACTAAGTGGCAGTTTTCCAGTCACTAAGGTGAAAGGTGAATAACCTGAGGAGTTTGGCATACAACATATACCAAGTAGGACAACCGGCAGGGCACTGAGCCAAGTTTGCTGTTTGGCCATTAAAGCTGCTTTAAAGGTCCTATGGGAACGTTCTACCATTCCATTACCCTGTGGATGATAAGCAGTAGTTTGCAGGTGATGGACTCCTACAAACGAGGATAGTTCTTGAATCAATTCTGACTCAAATTGGGCTCCTCTACCAGTTATGACACAAAGAGGCACAGCAAATCTGGAAACCCATCCACTGAGAAATGCATGGGCAATTGCTTTTGCCATAACTTCCATGAGAGGTACAGCTTCAATCCATTTGGTTCAACGGTCGATACAGGTTAGCAGATATCGATAAGAAATTTGGAATTTTCTACCAGGAGGAAAAGAGGGCAGGAATGGTCGCACAATATCAATGTGAACCACCTCAAATTGCTGACAAGGGATTTCCAATGGTAGGATCTGAGATTTAGTGTTCTTGGTAACTTTTGTTGCTTGAAAATTATGGCAGATCATGTCCATTGATGTACATCTTTGTCCATCCAAGGCCAAAAGCATCTGGACTTGATAAGTCGGAGGGAATCTCTAACACTAGTTTGCAAGATGGTATGCAAGAAGTTGAAGATATCTATTCTAAGCGGCTGCAGTACAAAAGATCGGGGGCATTCTGAAGAGACATCACACTTAATAAGTTGATTGTCAGCCAGTGGAAAATTCTTGAGTCTATTCTGGAAAGATATTATTTCTTCATTGCATTCTTGAGCACTGGTTATTGCAGGTAAATCAATAAGTGAAATAGAGATGACATTAGCTAGTCTTGAAAGGCAGTCAGCAACAATCTTATCACCACCTCGGATATACTAAATGTTGGTATCATACTCCAATAAGCAGAAAAGACGTCTTTGTTGCGTGTCTGTTATGGAAAGCAGAAACTATTGGTTTAAGGTCTGTGAATAATGTGACCTGACATTCTTCAATTATATCTTTGATATGTAAGACAGCTGAATATGCAGCCAACAGCTCTTGGTCAAATGTAGAGTACTTCTGTTGAGATTTAGATGATTTCTTGGAGTAAAATGCAATAGGCACAGGTGAACCATCCACCATTTGATGGAGGGCAGCTCCTGCAGCCACAGCAGAACAATTAGTCACCAATTATAGGAAATTTGAAACAGGGGCAAGATGATTTAAAGTCGACACATTTTGTAAAGCGTCTTTGATGGCATTGAAGGATTTTGCAACTTCTCCTGACCTATGTAACTGCTTAACATTTGGAAATTCTTTGATAAGTTATGTCATGGGAAACACTTTATCAGCAAAGTGAGGAATTAGATGTCTATAAAAACTAACCATGCCCAGAAACCTTCTTAAGCCCTTAGAATCTGGGTGTAATGGGAAGTCCTGGATGCCTGATTTCTTACTTTATGGAGGGGCAGTACCTTGATGAGACACTGTAAGCCCAAGGAAATCTAAGGAGGGAGCAACAAAAACACACTTATCTAGAGAGATTCGTAAACTGTTGTCACTGAGAATCTTGAAGATAATTTTTAGGAGTTTTACATGTGTTTCCAAATCACTAGAAAATATAAGAATGTCAGTGAGGTACACAAACACAAAATCAAAGTCTTTTCACAGGCAGTCCATATATCTCTGGAATGTTGCAAGGGCATTTCTAATTCCAAAAGGTATAATTGCTTATTCATATAGTCCAAATGGGGTAGTCACTGCAATTTTTTGGATGTCATCTGGATGCAAAAGGATTTGGTGAAAAGCTTTCAACAGATCCAATATTGCAAACATCTTCTTTCCATGAAGTTTAGAAGAAAAGGTATAAATATGATGGAGTGGGTATCTATCTGATCAGGTCATAGGGTTCAAAACTTGTTAATCGCCAACTGGACGGCACTCTCCTGGATTTTTCTTAGACACTATATGTAACGGAGAGGACCAGGAAGATTTTGATGGACGAATGACACCAAACTTTAAAAGAGTATTAAATTCTTCTTTGGCAGCAGATAATGGACTAGTTTTTGCATATACTAATGGTGCGTCACTTGTTCCAATACGATGGTACACAACACTATTAAGATGTGTAGTAGTAGTTACTGGGTGGAATAGAGTTGGGAATTCAAACAAGGCTTGCAGGATACACTCAAGCACTGCACTTATTTAAGTGGATAGTAGTAAAAAATACCTGTAAAGGTCTTCTGGCACTTGTCTTAAAATATTTGAATCTACCAGCATCTTTGTTTTGCAATCCACTAGCAGTTAAGGGTCATTCTTTTATCTGTCAGACTTCCAGATATGTTGTATATCTAAGGTTCTCCAAAGAGACACAAATAAGGGTGTCCTCTAAGACCTATCGTGTCTGGTAGGAGATGCCCTCTTAAAAATCTTGCTAAATGGATAGCTTCAGCGCTGGACCAGAATATAGGGAAGTTCTGAATGCCTATATGAAAAATCCAGAAGACTTTACTTAAAGAGTCAAGCATATTGTTTCGGGTGGGGGTGATATGATGAGCTTTAACGTTGCTTCTTTGTTCACTAATGACCCTCTCAACCAGGTGCTGAAGTTTTTTGAAAATGAGGGAAGAAGAGGGTAGTTTCCATTTCCTCTTGGAAATTTCCTCGAATTATGAAGATACTTTCTTTTCATTTGGAAAAGATACATATACATAATAAGCAAAAAACGGGGTAGATATGAGATCTTACGTATGTCCTAATTTCGCTAATTAATATTTGGAGTCATTTGAACCTGTTACTACCTAATGCACCTTAAATTTTGCAACCCTGCTTATTTTGATGAGAAGGTGAACTAGCTTTGGGGGAATTTTAGAAGGCTGGCAAACCCAGAGAGGTTCATTCAAAGAGCTCTGAGGACAGCCAAGAGGAGGTCCTATGGACTGAAAAGAAACCCCATTTGATATCCAGATAAAAAGAAGACCTGAATATTCCACACACTCCAGAACTTAGATATATTACTAAGGAGCAATGAGAATGAAATGAATATGCAAATGGTATTCAATTTTAGAAACACAATTAGGAAGAATATATGTAGAAACAAGGATACTGATGATAAAAAGGTTACAGAAGCAAGTAGGGATATTAGTGATTGAATTGTTTAATATAAAAGAACATGTAACTTAGGATTATTAAATAGTGTAGTTGTTGAACGAAAAATACCTTGTAATCGCAGAATAAATTTTGATAACAGCAACACAGTATATCACAGCGGTATAACTAGCGTTAGAAGGTGTTTTGACAGTCTTTTAATACATTTAGAGGAAGAAAAATTTCACAGAATTAGATTTGCATAGAATAATGAATAATAATAAAAGTCACAGATCTTTTAAGAGGGGTGGGACTTATAACATAGCACAACCAAAAGACAGATCTCTGATAAGAGTTTCATTCTTTGTCAGCAATTTCATACTTCGAGGTGATTGAGGGGCAGAGCCAAGGCGTTTTCTTCGTATCAGGCATCATATCCAAGCAAACAGTACAAGAATAATATGTAAGAAGAATAGTCATTGAATCTTGAAAATGCTTTCCGCGGAAAGCTAATACTCGATTTTACGTAATCAATTATTAAACACAAAAATTCATGTGTGAGGTTCATTTCGATTACTGAATATGTCACTACTTTCCAAACTAATAATAATAAATGAAAATAAAAATAATATTAATATAATAGTAATAATAAAATTATTTATAATTTTACAGTTCTAAGTTTGACTCACATCTATTTGTGTTCTACCTCTTTCCCCCTCTATCAACCTCATTTCTCTCCCTCCCTCACCCCTTCGTCTCTTCACAACAGAGCCCCCCTCCCACCTCTCTTATTCTTGTGAGAGATGTCGAACAACATGTTGAAGAGAATGTTTGAAAGACGAGGCGAAGGAGGAGAAAGAAAAGGAGTATCAGGAAAAGAAGAAAAATAATGCAGAGGAGAAGGAATAAGAAGAGGAGTACCAAGTAGACAAAACGAAGAAGAAGAAAAAGAAAGAACAGGAACAGAAGAAGAAAAAGAAGATGAAGATGAAGAATAAGACGAAAGGAAAAAAAGATGGAAGAAAGAATGAAAGAAGAAAAGAATAATATGAAGAAAATGGAGAATAATAATAAGAGGGAAGAAAGGAGATGCAGAGGAAGAATACGAAGAATGAGGAAGAAAGAAGAAGGAAGAAGAAGAAGAAGAAGAAGAAGGAAGAATAAGAAGAAGAAGAAGAAGAAGAAGAAGAAGAAGAGGTAATGATGAAGGAGATGAAGAAGAACAAGAAGAAAAAGAAGAAGAGGATGAAGAAGAAGAAGAATAAAATTAACCGCAATTAGCCTACTGAAGTTATACCCTCCTAGAGATGCATTCTGGGGATGCGGTAGCTCAGTGGAAAATCGTGTGAGTCGAGAACGGACTATTGCGGGTTCGAGCCCACTGTGGGGCATTAGAAATGGTATTATAGCCATCATCCCTTTTTAAACCCCCTTTCATTTATGTGTCCACCCCTAATTGAATAGGGACTTATTGTGACATAAAATGGTGTTTTGCTCTAGATACAGACTGGTAAAAGTTTTTATGCCATTAGTCTCCATTCAAATGGGGGTAGAAAGAGACAGGTTGGAGCTGGAGGAATCGAACAACTTGTGCACTCTACCACCACCCCCACTGATACTACTACTACTGCTACTACTACTACTTACCACTATTACTACTACTGCTACTACTACTACTACGACTACCACTACTAATGATAACAATAGTTTGCAATTTTGTACAACAATTAGTCCACATTCAAATGGGGGTGGACATAGACGGGGTGGGCCTGGGGGATTAGGGTTGGATGCTCTTGCAAATGCCTCGAGGAGGATCGAACCAGGAGCTCTAACAATGACTTCCCGCGGGCAGTAGATTCTGGTTTACAATGCATTCTGAAAATCATTAATAAATCATTCAAATACCTGCAGGACTAAAAAAAAAAAAAACTTAACCAAACCTAACCTCACTGAATCTAACGAAATTACAAATAATTAGGTAAGATAGCATCACCTTTTTTATAGTATAACCTCAAAACATGCTAAGACTTTGGCCCGATTTCTTAAACAGTGTAAACCTAGGATACCATATCATTAGTTAGCTATACACACACAAATGGATTTCATAAACGCATCTAACGCGGTTCCGTATATGGCTAGGATCCCCCACTGGGAGATCCTAGCCATACACAGGACCGCGTCAGATGCGCTTATGAAATTCATTTGTATGGGAGATCCTAGTCATACACAGGACCGCGTCAGGTGCGTTTATGAAATCCATTTGTGTGTGTCTAGCTAACTAACAATATGGTATCCTAGGTTTACACAGTTTAAGAAATCGGGCCTTTATTTCATTCTTTAATTTTTGGCTTCATAATAAAGTAAAAATGGACTTTGGTGCAGACACACTATGGCTGGAGGACCTTCCTTACCCCACGCGTTTTGATTGACCCGTGTTGGTCAGGCTTGTCACTTCCAAACTCGCACGCTTACAACTGAGCTACCTCGGCCCCCATAAAAAAAAATACCAACGTGAATTCGCGATTTCCAAACCATAATGTCTATAGCCCTGGCTTACTTCCAGTTAGTGAGTGGGGGTAAAAGTGGGGGAGCGGAAATGGTTATATATGTGGTTAGATGGATGTAATAGGGAAGAGTCTCCTTGTGCATGGAGGAGCGATGTCGACCAATACCATATATGGTCCCTCAACCATGATAGGTTAATACAACATCAAGACAGAGGTATCATGGTCATTTACATATATATATATATATATATATATATATATATATATATATATATATATATATATATATATATATATATATATATATATATATATACAGTATTTCTAATTATATACAGGAGATTAACACACAGAAATAGACACAAAACAGACAGACAGACAAGATATATAAATAGACAGAAATACAAACAAAGAGTAATAAAAAAAAAATCATGATGTATCCTCTGTGACTAGAGAAGGGAGAGGAGGGGATATCCTTAATCAAAATTTGAAAAAGAAAAAAAAAAACAAATAACAGTCAACTCAAGCTTTTTTATTTTTCCCCTGTTTTATATGAGCACTTTATATGTGGCCGTTTATTCAAGCTAACGAGTTAGAACGACACGAGAATAAAAAGGCATAAAACTTCGATGGTGGTTAATTGAAAGCGAAACAATACGGAACGGTTGTCGCTTTTAACCAACTAAGCGAAAAACTATGGTTATGCGTGTGCATGAATAACAATATTTAACGATATGCGCGTAGCATTCTATACAATATGAATCCAGTTCTTTTCAAATGAAATTTTGCATCCCACTGAGCAAACAAGGCTGCCACAACTGTGACAAAAGTACGAAGGGAGGAGAACTAGAACTTACAGAACCCTCCTGAACCATTTCTGCTATATGTTTTGCAACAAGATAAATTTCAGTATGGGTCTGATTGGCGGTCCCTAGCCTCCTTATCACTTTTAGTCATCACTTATAATATGCAGAGGACACTAATAAAAATATTCTTTTTCCTCCACCATCAGGGAAATATATAATTGTGTAATTAGTTTGTCAATTTTTATGCCCCATTGGTTTCTCTTACAGTCTGATAATTTGTGGCTTAGCTAATAATAAAAATGATTTAATGCTACAGTGAACAAGTGCAAAAGGACCTTAACATAAAACATCACTCTCTCTCTCACTTAAATCTTGCTCACTCACTCAATCAGCTCTGAGCATCCACTCTCTCTGGTGCATATGATCTTCAACATAAAATTCACTCTCTTTTAAAGTCTTCCTCATTTGCTCAGTTCTGCTCATGCACTCACAAATTTAGCTCTCAAATATATGTATAGATAGGTTTTCTAGACATTCCTAGCATAACCCCTCCACATTTATTTAAATATTAACATTCTATGACTGCATAAAAGAATTTTTGAAGTGACAAAAAGGGAGACGAAGTGAAGGAGATGCATCACTCGGGATCTTTTTCCAACTGATTCTGATGAGAATTTAAAGCGAAACTGTCAAAGAGAGATCTGAGCGTCTAAAATGGAATATTTCAATGGATACTGAAAAAGCAAAAAGAATATAGAAATATTTTACAGGATGTAAATAAGCTAATGGGTCAAAGAGCATTTTATCTAAAAGGTTTTGGAAAAAGTGAAAGTCAGAGGATCCTGAAACAAATCTCTGGAATTAGTATACTGAAACAAATACGTCTAAAAATTAGGAGAAAAAAAAGAACTGCAAAGTGAAAACAGAGAAGATGACCACTAAGTAGGTCACAATTTTTACCGTTAGCTGTACCGGTCTTGTATTTTTCTCTGCTGGAATTGTGTATTTATATATTCATGGAAATAAAATACCATTACATGTTGTGTATATAATATTTAATGCTAAAAAACAATTTTCCTGCTGTGTTATTACGAAAAAAATGTATAAACATTCCAAGAAAATTTTTAATTCAGATTAAAACTTTATGTTTTTGTAATTAAGCCACACCAATAGCTCCAGAGTCCTCCATTTTTTTTACAATCAATAAATACAATAATGGTTTGTTCATCTTAGATAGAATTTCATGTTTTTTTAACCACTTTAAGTGTAACAAGTGGCCCCTATGCAAATTGGGGTGGACACAGACATGCTGGAACAATGAAAGGAATTAAGGCTGGATGCCCTTTCTAACGTCCCGAGGTTTAATCGAACCCACGTTCATCAATTCCCGACTAGCGTACTCTGCCCCAATTTCTTAATGCTATTAATTCACATTTATCAACTGATGCAAAAGCTAAGAACAGAATAAAGACAATAAGAGGATGAAGAATAATGAGGAGGAGAAGGCATAAAAAGAGGAGTAGAAAGTAGACAAAATGAAGGAGAAGAGAAAGAACAAGAGAATAACCAAAAGAAGAAGAAGAAGAAGAAGAAGAAGAAGAAGAAGAAGAAGAAGAAGAAGAAGAAGAAGAAGAAGAAGAAGAAGAAGAAGAAGAAGAAGAAGAAGAAGAAGAAGAAGAAGAAGAAGGAGGAGGAAAATCTAATTTACTCATTCCCTAAATACCCTTTCCTATGTTGAGAGAGAGAGAGAGAGAGAGAGAGAGAGAGAGAGAGAGAGAGAGAGAGAGAGAGAGAGAGAGAGAGAGAGAGAGAGAGAGAGAGAGAGAGAGAGAGAGAGAGAGAGAGAGAGAGAAAAAAATTGTAATTACCTAATTGTGCTAACGAGAAAGAGGCCCATGCTCTAACTCCCGTCTCCTTGTCGGTTCCATTTTTCTACTCAGTGATACTTATCATACTTGTCCTAAATACTATGGATTAAGTTAGCATTAATTACCTCCTCGCTTAGCCATTTCCAGTCATCAACTACTTTTACGCTAATAAAGAACTGTACTTCCTTACATCCTGCAAAGAAGTTTTCTTATGGAGCTTCAAACTAGGACCTCTAGTACTAGTTCCAGCCAAATCAAAATGTCGATCCCTATCCACACTGTCATAACCATGAGGTAATGTAAAAACCGTCACCATATCCCCCCTCATTCTTCTAGGTTCGAGTGATTGTAAGTCTAATTCCCTCAACCTCTCCTCATAACTGTGACTGCGTATTTCTGGCACCAGATGTTTGGCATGCCTTTGAATCTTTCCAGGTTAATTATGTGCTTTTTCAAGTGTCAATTTCAAAGGGGGGCTGCATATTAAAGCTTTGGCCTACACATAGGTTAGAAAAATATTTCTGAATATTTCCTTGTCCATGTGCCTGAAGGCTATCCTTACTTTTGCTAAGAAAGCATATGCTGCCCTTACTATGCTATTTATATGCATTTCTAGAGACAAATCTGACTGTAAGTTTCCTGTAGACTATTTATGTCTTCCTGAAGTTCTCTACCATTGTTCTCATTGCTTACTTTCTTCACAGTATTAGCATCTTCTACAGACATATTCATGAATGAATTCACAGATTCTGGTAGGTCATTTACATATATATAGAACAAAAGTGGCAGCAAACCTGAATACTGTGGAACCCCTTTAATAACCCATCTCCATTCAGACAATGAGTGTCTTATTCTAACCCTCTGTTCCCTTCTTTCTAAGTAATAGTTTATCCATTCCAAGACATTTCCACCTATTCTTGCCATTGCTTGCAACTTCTTGATAAGTCTCCCATGTTGGACTTTATCAAGTGCCTTCTGGAAGTCTAGGAATATGCAATCCACCCAGCCCATACAATTCAGACAACATCATTATAAGATTCTAATAAGTCTTCTATTGTTGATCTGCCTTCTCTGAAACCCTGTTGTCTCACTGACAAAAAGATGAAGGATTCCAAGTGAAGAGAGATGTGTCTCCTTAGTAATATCTCCATAACTTTACAGACTATGCTGGTCAACAAAACAGGCCTATAGCTTAGAGTTGTATCCCTCCTTCCCTTTTTGAAGATGAGCTTTTACCACGTTTGCTTGTTTCCAGCATCTTGGAATCTTCCCAAATTCCTAAGACCACATATTGACTTAGTGCATTTCTCAAGTACATAAGGGGATATATCATCAGGACCTATAGCTTAATGGGCATCTAACTCCATCAGCGATTTGCATACCTCTGTGGCTGAAAAGATGATGTTCTCTAATACTGGCCCATGAGCTCCTATCTCTGCAATCTGAGTGGGTCGGGTACTTTCTGATGTAAATACTGACTGAAACTCCTTGTTCACTTCTTTGCAGATCTCTTCATCTGTTCCCGTGATGCTTCCATCAGGTCTCTTTATCTTTAAAGATGTTCTCTGAAGTTCAATTTTCCTCTGATAAAATTGTGGAATTTTTTTTTTATATTATTTAGATTTCCTGGTGATAGTCTTGTCATAATCTCTCTCTGTCTCTCTTCTTTTACATAGGTAATAATTTCTTGCTCTCCTATAAGTCTATCAGGTATTTATGTTTTTCTCCAAATATGCCTTTTCCAGCATTTATCTCTCCACTCCTTAGCTCTCTGGCATGAATGAATTTAGTTTTGGCGGAAGGTATGCAGCAATCTTCCCATATTTCTCACAAAATATTTCGTACATTTCTTGTACAGATTTGTTGTTAAATATGATCCTCCAGTCGATAACTGCAAAAATATAATTAAATTTTATGTATATGTGTGAATGTATGCGTTTTCTTGTGTAGGGTTTTATCCTATAACGGACACCAATTAGATTATGTTGAGCATTAAATGAAGTAAAGTGTTATAAGGATACCCGTACGATAAAAGCAGATGAAGGGTTGCAGTAGTAGTGATATGTACTAGTGAATATTTGGAAAAAAAAATGAATAGTATACTTAGGGACCAAAAAATCTATGATATGTTAGAGAATCCAACTACTATCACAGAATGACAACAATAATTTAATAAGCTAATTACAATTATAATCAACAGGATGGAGGTGAAGAAAGAAAAGTGTTTGGGGTCATTCTTTTATCTGTCAGACTTCAAGGTATGCTGCATGTCTAAGGTTCTCCAAAAATGACACAAAGAAGAGTGTCCTTTAAGTCCTATCGTGTCTGGTAGGAGATGGCCTCATAAAAAAAACTTGCTACATGGTTAGCATCAGCGCTGGGCCAGTATCTAGGGAAGTTCTGAATGCATATATGAGAAATCCAGAAGACTTTACTTAAATGGTCAAGTTTAAGCGCTGAACCATTATCTAGAGAAGTTATGAATGCATATTTGAGAAATCCAGAAGACTTTACTTAAAGAGTCAAGCACATTGATTCGGGTGGGGGTGATATGATGAGCTTTAACGTTGCCTCTTTGTTCACTAATGTCCCTCTCAACCAGGTGCTTTAATTTTTGAAAATGAGGGAAGAAGAGGGTAATTTTCATTTCCTCGTGGCATTTTTCTCGAATTATATTTATACTTTCTTTTCATTTGAAAATATACATATAAAAAATCTGGGTAGATATGAGATACTACTTTTCTTCTATTTTGGCTAATATATATTTGGAAGTTTTTGAACCTCTTATTACCTAATATATCTTAGATTTTGTAACCGTGCTTATCTTGATAGAAAGTTGAACTAGCTTTGGGGGAATTTTAGAAGGGTAGCAAACCCAGAGTGGTTCATCCAAAGAGCTCTGAGGACAACCAATAGGAGGTCCTTTGTACTGAAAAGAAACTCCATTTTGGAACCCAGATAAAAAGAAGTCCTGAATATTCCTGATACCCCTGAACTTGATACAAATCTAAGGATAGAAAGGTAGCTCCATTTGGAATCCAGATAAAAAGAAATCCTGAATATTCCTAACACCCCAGAACTTAAATATATTACTATGGAGTAATGAGAATGAAATGAATATCCAAATGACATTAAATTTTAGAAACACAATTAGGAAGAATCTATGTAGAGACAAGGATACTAATGATAAAAATTATCAGGAAACAGGGAAGGGGGTGTATATATTTTACCTTGTATAGTCCGTCTTTAGGTTACAGAAGCAAGTAGGGAAATTAGTGTTTGAACTGTTGAACATGAAAGAGTATGTAACTTAGGATTATCAAATAGTGTATTTACTGAAAGAAAAATAACTCACAATCACAGAATGAATTTGGATAACAGAAAAACAGTATATCACAGCGGTATAACTAGCGTTAGAATGTGCTTTAAGAAAGTCTTTTAATACATTTAGAGGGAGAAAATTTTCACTTTAGAGGATTATTACAATAAAAAAATATTTTAAAGGGAGACAGACTTAGATTTGCATAGAATAGTAAACAATAACAACAGTCACAGTCCTTTTAAGAGGGGTGGGACTTATAACTTAGCCCAATGTTTGAAGGAGGAGGTGAAGGAGGAGAAAGAAAAGGAGTATCAAGAAAAGAAAAAAAATAATGAGGAGGAGAAGGAATAAGAAGAGGAGTACCAAGTAGACAAAATGAAGAAGAAGAAAAATAAAGAACACGAACAAAAGAAGAAAAATAAGAGGAGGATGAAGAAGAAGACGAAAGGAAAAAAGATGGAAGAGAGACTGAAATAAGAAAAAAGAATAATATAAAGAAAATGGAGAGAGGACAATAAAAGAATAAGAAGTAGGAATAAAGGAGATGCAGAGGAAGAATAAGAGGCATGAGGAAGAAAGAAGAAGAAGAAGAAGATTATGAGAGAAGAAGAAGAAGAAGAAGAAGAAGAAGAAGAAGAAGAAGAAGAAGAAGAAGAAGAAGAAGAAGAAGAAGAAGAAGGAGAAGAAGAAGAAGAAGGAGAAGAAGAAACAAAAAAGAAGAAACCTACACATGTCATCATGAACATCGAGAGCATTAATCATTCTCTTCATCGTCATTATTAGCAACAACTACAAGAACATCATAATTAATTCTTTAAGGTAATCGTTATTACCTTCAACGTCATTCATCACGAGTTTTGTGATTAATTCGGTACGAGTTGACCAAAAAATATAACTGCAATTAGCCTACTGAAGTTATACCTTCCTAGAGATGCCTTCTGAGGATGCGGCAGCTTTGTGGAAAATCATGTGAGTCGAGAAGTGACTCTTGCGGGTTTTAGCCCAATGTGGAGCATTTGAAATGGCATTGTAGCCTTAATACCTTTTATAGCTCCAACATTTCTGTGTCCAACCCCATTTGAATGGGGACTAACTGTGACATAAAATGGTGTTTTGCTCGAGATACAGACTGGTAAAAGTTTTTATGCCATTGTTTGTGTCAGTATTAGTCTCCATTCAAATGGGGATAGAAAGTGACAGGTTGGAGCTGGAGGATTAAAGCTGGATGCTGGAGGAATCGAACTCTTGTTATTTAACTATTGCGCGCTCTGCCACCACCCCAATGATACTACTACTTTTAAAACAACCACTACTACTACTACTACTACTATTACCACTATTACTAATACTGCTACTACTACTACGACTACTACTACTACTACTAATAATAATAACAACAACAATAGTTTGTCATTTTGTCCAACAATTAGTCCACATTCAAATGGGGGTGGACACAGACGGGGTGGGCCTGGGGGATTAGGGCTGGATGCTCTTGCCAACGCCTCGAGGAGGATCGAACCAGCGTTTGGAAGAGTCATCAAATCCCAACTTGCGAGTTCAAACAATGACTTAATGCGGCCATTGGATTCAGGTATATAATGCGTTCTGAAAATGATTAATAAATCACTCAGCTATATGCAAGACTACAAAAAATAATAATCTTAAAATAACCTAACCTCAATGAACTTAACTAAACTATAAATAATTAGGTAAAATAGCATCATCTATTTTATAGTAAATACTCAAAACATACTAAGACTTTATTTTATTCTCTACTTTTTTGGGTCATAATAAAGTAAATATGGACGTTGTTGCAGACACACTGTCGCTGGAGACCCTTCCTTAAACCCCCGAATTTTGACTGACCCGCATTGGTCAGGCTTGTCACTTCCAAACTCGCAAGCTTACCATTGAGCTACCCCGGCCCCCATAAAAAAAATACCAAATTGAATTCGCAATATCCAAACCATAATGTCTATAGCCCTGGCTTCCTTCCAGGTAAGTGAATGGGGAGGTATGGGAATGGGGGTGATAGAGGGGGCTGAGATAGTTATATGGATGGTGCGAGGGATTTTATAGGGGAGAGGCTCCCCGTGCAGGGAGAAGGAATGAGAACGAATACCAACTATGGTCCCTCAACAAACATCAAGGCAGAGGTATCATGGTCATTTTCATAAGTGTGTATATATATATATATATATATATATATATATATATATATATATATATATATATATATATATATATATATATATATATATATATATATATATATATATATATATATATATATATATATATATATTTCCAATAATATACAAGAGATGAACACAAAGAAATAGACACAAAACATACAAAATAAACAGACAGACAGACAAGATATATAAATAGACAGAAATACAAGCCAAGAGTAATAAACAAAAAAATCATGATGTATCCTCTGTGACTAGAGAGGGGAGAGGAGGGGGTATCCTTAATCAAAATTTCAAAAAACAAAAAAACAAATAACAGTCAACTCAAGCTTTTTTATTTTCCCCTGTTTCATATGAGCACTTTATATGGGGCCGATTATTCAAGCTAACGAGTTAGAACGACACGAGAATAAAAAGGCATAAAACTCCGATGGTGGTTAATTGAAAGCGAAACAATACGGAACGGTTGTCGCTTTTAACCAACTACGCGACAAACAATAGTTTTGCGTGTAGCATTCTGTGCAATATGAATCCTGTTCTTTTCAAATGAAATTTTGCATCCCACTGAGCAAAATAGGCCACCACAACTGTAACAAAAGCAGTAAGGGAGGAGAACTATTCAACATACAGAACCTATCTGAACCAATTCTGCTATATTCTTTGCAGCAAGATAAATTTCAGTATGGGACTGATTGGCGGTCCCTAGCTTCCATATCGCTTTTAATCATCACTTACAATATGCAGAGAACATTAATAAAATATTCTTTTTCCTCCACCATCAGGGTTTATATAACTGTGTAATTAAGTTTGTCACTTTTTATAGCCCTGTTGGTTTCTCTTACTGAGTTTGTGGCTTAGCTAATACTAAAAATAATTCTTGCTACAGTGAACTAGTGCAAAGGGACCTAAACATAAAATGTCACTCTTTTTCTCACTGTAATCTTGCTCACTCACTCAATTAGCTCTGCTCATGCACCCTCTCTGGTGCAAATGGACCTAAACATAAAAAGTCACTCCCTCTTAAAGTCTTCCTCACTTGCTCAGTTCTGTTCATGCACTCACTAATTTAGATATTCCTAACATAAACCCTCCACATTTATTGAAATATAAATATTCTCTGACTGCGTAAAAGAATTTTAGACATAAAAAAAATAAGACGAAGTGAAGGAGATGCATCACTCGGGATCTTTTTCCAACTGATTCTGATGAGAATTTAAAACGAAACTGCCAAAGAGAGATCTGAGCATCCAAAATGGAATATTTCAATGCATACTGAAAAAGCAAAAAGAATAGAAATATTTTACACGAAGTAAATAAGCTAATGGGTCAAAGAGCATTTTATCTAAAAGGTTCTGGAAAGAGTGAAATTCAGAGGATCCTGAAACAAATCTGTGGAATCTGTATTCTGAAAAACAGTCTAAATAATAGGAGAAAAAAAAAATGAACTGCAAAGTGAAAACGGAAAATATGACCACTAAGTAGGTCACAATTTTTACTATTAGCTGCACCGGTCTTGAATTTTTCTCTGCTGGAATTGTGTATTTATATATTCATGGTAATAAAATACCATCACATGTTCTGTATATAATATTTAATGCTAAAAAACAATTTTCCTGCCGTTTTATTACGAAAAAATTTATAAACATTCCACGAAAAATTATAATGTGGATTAAAACTTTATGTATTTTTTCAACATAATTAAGCCACAGCAATAGCTGTATATATTGTTTTACAAACAATATATACTGATACGGTCTATTTATCTTAAATAGAACTGCATGTATTTCTAACCACTTTAAGTGTAACAAGTGGCCCCTATTCAAATTGGAGTGGACACAGACTTGTTGGAGGTTTGATCGAACCCGCATTCATCAATTCCCGACTCGCGCAGTCTGCCATTGGGCTACTGCGGCCACCAGTTTCTTAATGCAATTAATTCACATTTATCAAATGATGCCAAAGGTAAGAGTAAAATAAAGACAATAACGGGATGAATAATAATGAGGGGGAGAAAGAAAACAAACAAACAAACAAACTTTATTTCCATATCAATACAATGGGTATTCGTCAGCCAGGGCAAGCCCCAACCCCCCACTGTGGTGTCCAACCACAGCAGTTCCTGCCAGTAAACAGCTTAAACTCTCGGTCTTGGACGAGAACCGATCTTTCGACCTCGTGAATGCGAAGCCAGTAGACAAAATGAAGGAGAAGAAAAAGAACAGGAGATTAAGCAAAAGAAGAAGAAGAAGAAGAAGAAGAAGAAGAAGAAGAAGAGAAGAAGAAGAAGAAGAAGAAGAAGAAGGAAACTCTAATTTACTCATTCCCTAAATACCCTTTCCTATGCTGAAAGAGATAACCTCTGCGTCTGCAATTGCTTAATTGTAATAACCTAAATGTGGTTATGGGAGAGGCCCATGCTCGTGACTCCCCGTCTCACGGTTGGTTCCATTTTTTTACTCAGTGATACTTACCATACTTATCCTTAAAACTATGGATTGACTTAGCATTAACTACCTCCTCGCTTAGCCATTTCCAATCATCAACTACTCTTACACTAAAAAAGTACTTCCTTACATCCTGCAAAGAAGTTTTCTTATGAAGCTTCAAACTAAGACTTCTAGTTGTAGTGTCAGCCATATCGAAATATCGATCCCTCTCTTGTCTGTCATAACCATGAAGGAATTTAAAAACCGTAATCACATCCCTCCTCATTCTTCTAGGTTCGAGTGATTACAAGACTAATTCCCTCAGCCTCGCCTCATAATTGAGATTGCGTATTCTGGCGCCAGTTTTATGGTATGTCTTTGAACTCTTCCCAACTTAATTATGTGCTTTTTCAAGTGTGGATTCCAAAAGGGGGCTGCATATTCAAGCTTTGGACTCACATAGGTTACATAAATATTTCTGAACATTCCCTTGTACATGTACCTGAAGGCTACCCTTACATTTGCTAAGAAAGAATATGATACTCTAATTATGCTATATATATGCATTTCTATAGGCAAATCTGCTAATATATTTACTCTTAGATCACTCTCATTCTCCGTCTCTTGAAGTTTAGTTCCTGCTATTGAGTATTCAAGCTTGAGCCATCTCGCATTTTTACCCATTCTCATAACCTAGCATTTAGAAGTAGTGAATTTCATTAGCCACTTTTCTAACCACTCATGCAGACTAATAAGGTCGTCCTGACGTTCTCTACCATGGTTCTGGTCTCTTACATTTTCCACAATCTTTGCATCATCTGCAAACATATTCATGAATGAATTTAGAGACTGGTATATCATTTACTTATGCAATGAACAAAACTGGCCCTAAAACTGAACCCTGTGGAACCCCACTACTAACCCTTCTCCATTCAGACACTGAGTGACTTACTTTAACCCTCTGTTCCCTTCCGTCAAAGTAACTTTTTATCCATTTCAAGACATTTGCTTCTATTCTCGCCATTACTTATAGCTTCTTGATAAGTCTCCCATGTTGGACTATATCAACTTCCTTCTGGAAATCAAGGAACATGAAATCTGCTCAACCCTCTCTTTCTTGTACAATGCAGCTTACCTCATCATAAGATT
Organism: Halocaridina rubra; assembly: GCA_037179515.1. Taxonomy (NCBI): domain Eukaryota; kingdom Metazoa; phylum Arthropoda; class Malacostraca; order Decapoda; family Atyidae; genus Halocaridina; species Halocaridina rubra. The sequence continues at coordinate 7,106 of JAXCGZ010017918.1, read as the reverse complement.
CTAATAAGATTGTTACTATTGATCTGCCTTCTCTGAAGCGACGTTGTCTCACTGGCAAAAGATGAGATGTGTTTCCTTAGTTATTTCTCAATAGCTTTACAAACTATGCTGGTTAAGGAAATAGGCCTATGGTTTAGAGCTGTATCCCTCCTTCCCTTTTTAAAGCTAAGATACCACGTTTGTTTTCTTCCAGCATACTGGAATCTCCCCAGATTCGAGCGACTTTTCAAATATGGTATACAGTGCCACTGATATTGATTTAGCGCATATCCTCAGAACATAAAAGGATATATCATCAGGACCTCTAGCTTAATGGGCATCTAACTCCATCAGCGCTTTGCATACCTCTGTGGCTGAAAAGACGATGTTCCCTAATACTGATCCATGAGCTCCTATCTCTACAATCTGAGGGGGTGGGGTATTTTCTACTGTAAATAATGACTGAAATTCTAGCATTTGTCTCTCCACTCCTTAGCTCTCTTACACTCATTATTGAACCATTTCTCTCGGGCATGAATAACTCAAATTTTGGTGGAAGGTATGCAAAAATTTACTCTCTTCCCATATTCCTCACAAAAGAATTCGTACATTTCTTGTACAGATTTGCTATTAATTAAGGTTCTCCCGTCAATAACTGCAAATACATCCTTAAATTTGATGTGTGTGAATGTTTGCGTGTGCTTGTGTATGCGTTTGTGTAGTGTCTTATTATAGGATGGAAGATACTGTCAAAGTAGAAATTCTCTCTCTCTCTCTCTCTCTCTCTCTCTCTCTCTCTCTCTCTCTCTCTCTCTCCTCTCTCTCCTCTCTCTCTCTCTCTCTCTCTCTCAATGACACCTTAATATTAACAATTCTATTATCCATGGAAATATTTTTAGGACATCAAGGGACTCCAACTTGCATCGTAAGCTACGAAGTCATGCTGACTTGACCAATTGTACTAATACAACAGACAAAAGTCTGCATTTCATAACACGGCCAGTATATGCAAACAACTCTCCCATCGACCCTTAATCAACCTGATAAAGTCGTACGTGGCATTAAGTATATATATTCACAATGAAACCATGATATTAACAACATAATATATATATATATATATATATATATATATATATATATATATATATATATATATATATATATATATAATATATATATATATATATATATATATATATATATATATATATATATATATATATATATATCTTACTTAGTAAATATTTTCTCAGAAGGTGCTTAGATGACAGGATATGTCCAGGTAACTTTGGTATTTCCAGTAGAGATGGTAGGGACGGGACCCCATTTACAAACTATTAGTTTATTCTTACATTTGCTCTTACCCTCGTCCAAACGAGACAGGAGCATAGCTCTAAACCTCGTAAAAACAGACAACAAAATACAAAATTTCTCTCATCGATCAAAGACGGTTAAAAGTAAAATAGAAAACATTAGGAATAATTCTAATAGATCGCTAAGCAGAGGCCAACATGTAATCTTAGGAATGGGTCTAAGACTAAGTGTGGGGGCATCCAGTTATCTAAAAGCTGATTTCATTGCAAAATAAAAAATAAAGTGAATGTTATTAACCACTTGGACTTTGTAGCTTTTTTAAAGGGGTAATGTTATGACAGTAGATCCGGGAGCAAATACAAACACAGGACACCAATTAGATTATGTTGGGCACTAAATGAAATGAAGTGTTATAAGAATATATGATAAAAGCAGATGAAGGGTTGCAGTAGAAGTGATATGTACTAGTGAATATTTGTAAAAAATGAATAGTATACTTAAAGACCAAAAGACCTATGAAATGTTAGAGAATCCAACTACTATCACTCAATGACAAAAATACTTTAATAAGCATATTACAATTATAATTAATAGGATGGATGTGAAGAAGGCAAAACGTTAGGGGTCTTTCTTTTATCTGTCATGACTTCCAGGTATGCTGCATAGTTACGTTTCTCCAAATAGACACAAAGAAGGGTGTCCTCTAAGACCTATAGTGTTTGGTAAGAGATGTCTTCATAAAAACCTTGCTAAATGGTTAGCTTCAGTGCTGGACCAGTATCTAGGGAAGTTTTGAATACATATATGAGAAATCCAGAAGATTTCATTTGGTCCGATTTCTTAAACTGTGTAAACCTAGGCTACCATATTGTTAGTTAGCTAGACACACACAAATGGATTTCATAAACGCATCTGACGCAGTTCTGTGTATGGCTAGGATCCCACATGGGTTTCTAACTATTTGTGTGTGTCTAGCTAACTAACAATATGGTAGCCTAGGTTTACACGGTTTAAGAGATCCGGCCAAATAGTCAAGCATATTGATTCGGGTGGGGGTTATATGGTGTGCTTTGACATTGCCTCTTTGTTCACTAATGTCCCTTCAACCAGAAACTGGAAATTTTGAAAATGAGGGAAGAAGAGGATAGTTTTCATTTCCTTTAGGCATTTTTCTCAAATTATGAATATACTTTCTTTTCATTTGGAAAAGATACACATAAAAGAAAAAATCGGGGTAGATATGAGATACTACTTGTCTCCTATTCTGGCTAATTTATATTTGAAATTTTTTGAACCTGTTATTACCTTATACACCTTAGATTTTGTATCCGTTCCTGCTTATTTTGATGAGAAGGTGAACTAGCTTTAGGGGAATTTTAGAAGGGTAGTAAACCCAGAGTGGTTCATCCAAAGAGCTCTGAGGACAACCAAGAGGAGGTCCTATGGACTGAAAAGAATCTCCATTTGGAATCCAGATAAAAAGAAGCCCTGAATATTCCTGATACCCCTGAACTTGATACAAAACTAAGGATAGAGAGGTAGCTCCATTTGGAATCCAGATAAAAAGAAATCCTGAATATTCCAGACACCCCAGAACTTAAATATATTACTAAGGAGTAATGAGAATGAAATGACTATCCAAATGACATTAAATTTTAGAAACACAATTAGGAAGAATCTATGTAGAAACAAGGATACTAATGATAAAAATTATCAGGAAACAGGGAAGGGGGTGTATATATTTTACCTTGTATAGTCCGTCTTTAGGTTACAGAAGCAAGTAGGGAAATTAGTGTTTGAACTATTGAACATGAAAGAGTATGTAACTTAGGATTATCAAATAGTGTATTTACTGAAAGAAAAATAACTCACAATCGAAGAATGAATTTGGATAACAGAAAAACAGTATATCACAGCGGTATAACTAGCGTTAGAATGTGTTTTAAGAAAGTCTTTTAATACATTTAGAGGGAGAAAATTTTCACTTAAGAGGATTATTATAATAAAAAATATTTTAAAGTGAGACAGACTTACATTTGCATAGAACAGAAAATAATAACAACAGTCACAGTCCTTTTAAGAGGGGTGGGACTTATAACTTAGCCCAATGATTGAAGGAGGAGGTGAAGGAGGAGAAAGAAAAGTAGTATCAAGAAAAGAAAAAAAAATAACGAGGAGGAGAAGGAATAAAAAGAGGAGTACCAAGTAGACAAAATGAAGAAGAAGAAAAATAAAGAACAGGAACAAAAGAAGAAAAATAAGAGGAAGATGAAGAAGAAGACGAAAGGAAAAAAGATGGAAGAGAGAATAATTTAAGAAAAGGAATATGAAGAAAATGGAGAAGAAGGACAATAAAAGAATAAGAAGTACGAAGAAAGGAGATGCAGAGGATGAATACGAAGCATGAGGAAGAAAGAAGAAGAAGAAGAAGATTATGAGAGAAGAAGAAGAAGAAGAAGAAGAAGAAGAAGAAGAAGAAGAAGAAGAAGAAGAAGAAGAAGAAGAAGAAGAAGAAGAACATGATGATGATGATGAAAGAGAAGAAGAAGAAGAAGAAGAAGAAGAAGAAGAAGAAGAAACCTACACACGTCATCATCAACATCGAGAGCATTAATCATTCTCTTCATCATCATTATCAGCAACAATTGCAAGAACATCATAATTAATTCTTTAAGGTAATCGTTATTACCTTCAACGTCATTCATCACGAGTTTTGTGAATAATTTGGTACGAGTTGAACAAAAAATATAACTGCAATTAGCCTATTGAAGTTATACCTTCCAAGAGATGCATTCTGAGGACGGTAGCTCAGTGAAAAATCGTGTGAATCGAGAATCGACTACTGCGGGTTTGAGCCCACTGCGGGGCTTTAGAAATGGCTTTTGTAGCCTTAATCCCTTTTATAGCTCCAACATTTCTGTGTCCACCCCTTTTTGAATGGGGACTTATTGTGGCATATAAAAGTGTTTTGCTCTAGATACAGACTGGTAAAAGTTTTTATGCCACTGCCTGTGTCAGTTTTAGTCTCCATTCAAATGGGGATAGAAGGAGACAGGTTGGAGCTGGAGGATTAAAGCTGGATGCTGGAGGAATCGAACTCTTGTTATTTAACTATTGCGCGCTCTGCCACCACCCCAATGATACTACTACTTTTAAAACAACCACTACTACTGACTACTACTACTATTGCACCACTATGTACTAATACTGCTACTACTACTACGACTACTACTACTACTACTAATAATAATAACAAGCAACAATAGTTTGTCATTTTGTCCAACAATTAGTCCACATTCAAATGGGGGTGGACACAGACGGGGTGGGCCTGGGGGATTAGGGCTGGATGCTCTTGCCAACGCCTCGAGGAGGATCGAACCAGCGTTTGGAAGAGTCATCAAATCCCAACTTGCGAGTTCAAACAATGACTTAATGCGGCCATTGGATTCAGGTATATAATGCGTTCTGATAATGATTAATAAATCACTCAGCTATATGCAAGACTACAAAAAATAATAATCTTAAAATAACCTAACCTCAATGAACTTAACTAAACTATAAATAATTAGGTAAAATAGCATCATCTATTTTATAGTAAATACTCAAAACATACTAAGACTTTATTTTATTCTCTACTTTTTTGGGTCATAATAAAGTAAATATGGACGTTGTTGCAGACACACTGTCGCTGGAGACCCTTCCTTAAACCCCCGAATTTTGACTGACCCGCATTGGTCAGGCTTGTCACTTCCAAACTCGCAAGCTTACCATTGAGCTACCCCGGCCCCCATAAAAAAAATACCAAATTGAATTCGCAATATCCAAACCATAATGTCTATAGCCCTGGCTTCCTTCCAGGTAAGTGAATGGGGAGGTATGGGAATGGGGGTGATAGAGGGGGCTGAGATAGTTATATGGATGGTGCGAGGGATTTTATAGGGGAGAGGCTCCCCGTGCAGGGAGAAGGAATGAGAACGAATACCAACTATGGTCCCTCAACAAACATCAAGGCAGAGGTATCATGGTCATTTTCATAAGTGTGTATATATATATATATATATATATATATATATATATATATATATATATATATATATATATATATATATATATATATATATATATATATATATATATATATATATATATATATATATATATATATATATATTTCCAATAATATACAAGAGATGAACACAAAGAAATAGACACAAAACATACAAAATAAACAGACAGACAGACAAGATATATAAATAGACAGAAATACAAGCCAAGAGTAATAAACAAAAAAATCATGATGTATCCTCTGTGACTAGAGAGGGGAGAGGAGGGGGTATCCTTAATCAAAATTTCAAAAAACAAAAAAACAAATAACAGTCAACTCAAGCTTTTTTATTTTCCCCTGTTTCATATGAGCACTTATATAAACGACACGAGAATAAAAAGGCATAAAACTCCGATGGTGGTTAATTGAAAGCGAAACAATACGGAACGGTTGTCGCTTTTAACCAACTACGCGACAAACAATAGTTTTGCGTGTAGCATTCTGTGCAATATGAATCCTGTTCTTTTCAAATGAAATTTTGCATCCCACTGAGCAAAATAGGCCACCACAACTGTAACAAAAGCAGTAAGGGAGGAGAACTATTCAACATACAGAACCTATCTGAACCAATTCTGCTATATTCTTTGCAGCAAGATAAATTTCAGTATGGGACTGATTGGCGGTCCCTAGCTTCCATATCGCTTTTAATCATCACTTACAATATGCAGAGAACATTAATAAAATATTCTTTTTCCTCCACCATCAGGGTTTATATAACTGTGTAATTAAGTTTGTCACTTTTTATAGCCCTGTTGGTTTCTCTTACTGAGTTTGTGGCTTAGCTAATACTAAAAATAATTCTTGCTACAGTGAACTAGTGCAAAGGGACCTAAACATAAAATGTCACTCTTTTTCTCACTGTAATCTTGCTCACTCACTCAATTAGCTCTGCTCATGCACCCTCTCTGGTGCAAATGGACCTAAACATAAAAAGTCACTCCCTCTTAAAGTCTTCCTCACTTGCTCAGTTCTGTTCATGCACTCACTAATTTAGATATTCCTAACATAAACCCTCCACATTTATTGAAATATAAATATTCTCTGACTGCGTAAAAGAATTTTAGACATAAAAAAAATAAGACGAAGTGAAGGAGATGCATCACTCGGGATCTTTTTCCAACTGATTCTGATGAGAATTTAAAACGAAACTGCCAAAGAGAGATCTGAGCATCCAAAATGGAATATTTCAATGCATACTGAAAAAGCAAAAAGAATAGAAATATTTTACACGAAGTAAATAAGCTAATGGGTCAAAGAGCATTTTATCTAAAAGGTTCTGGAAAGAGTGAAATTCAGAGGATCCTGAAACAAATCTGTGGAATCTGTATTCTGAAAAACAGTCTAAATAATAGGAGAAAAAAAAATGAACTGCAAAGTGAAAACGGAAAATATGACCACTAAGTAGGTCACAATTTTTACTATTAGCTGCACCGGTCTTGAATTTTTCTCTGCTGGAATTGTGTATTTATATATTCATGGTAATAAAATACCATCACATGTTCTGTATATAATATTTAATGCTAAAAAACAATTTTCCTGCCGTTTTATTACGAAAAAATTTATAAACATTCCACGAAAAATTATAATGTGGATTAAAACTTTATGTATTTTTTCAACATAATTAAGCCACAGCAATAGCTGTATATATTGTTTTACAAACAATATATACTGATACGGTCTATTTATCTTAAATAGAACTGCATGT
>JAXCGZ010017917.1:0-33925 GCA_037179515.1 Halocaridina rubra | reverse complement strand
GAGAGAGAGAGAGAGAGAGAGAGAGAGAGAGAGAGAGAGAGAGAGAGAGAGAGAGAGAGAGAGAGAGAGAGAGAGAGTCATAAATCATTATTGTACTTGTACAACAAACTGCAAACAAAGGCACAAGCACTGGTTAGTTGTCTTTAGGTTCATATTTCTCTTTTTTTCTCTGAATAATCTAGTCAGAAAGTTGCTATGGCTTAGGACTGTGATCACCGACACCACACACCTGTTGTCAATCGCATAGAGAGTGAGTTACTATGTTTATTTTTTTTTATCTGTATACCTTTAATACTGTACTTGTTTATGTCATACATATATATCAGCTTGGTTATGTACTTGTAAAATGTGTTTTGCATAGCATTTTTCTTTGGTATAGTGTGTTTATACATGCTTGTGGAACGTATCTATGTATAATAGCTTTATTCCTTATGGAAATAGACTATTTGAATTACGCGAGCCTTTTGAGAACCAATCCTCGCATTAATTTGAAGGGGGCTGTATCTATGTATATTAACATTATTCCCAATGGAAACAGACTATCTGAATTACACGAGCCTTTTGAGAACCTATCCTCGCGATAATTCGAGAGGTGATTGTATATGCATACAACAATGCTGTGTGACTATTCTTTTGTCAACCTCAACAACTTTTTTGCATAAAGATCGCATTTATGGTTCTGTATTTGGTAATTTTATCAATGAACTAAATCTAATTCCTTTAATATAACCAAATACATAAACAAATAAATAAATCCATTAACTTGATAGGACATACGTATGCAACAATGCCGTGTGACTATTCTTTCGCTACGCTAAACAAACTATTTCGCATAAAAGCGTATTTACAGCTATGTTTCGTACTTTTGTGAATATTTTCTATATAATCCTTCAATATAACCAAATACATAAACATATATATACATAGACCCATTAACTTTCTATATACATATATAGCTGTGCTGCTAGATGTGTATTCGTCCACTACGATCATAAACTGTTCAGCGTGAGGTTTGAATTTACTGCACAAGGCAGGTAGGTTGAAAACTTGATTTATTAATTATTTACAGGCCTCTGACATAATGGCAGAATGACTTAACTCCGAATGACTAATAACAGGGACAACTTGTATACATATACGTGTCTTTAAGGGGTTTTGATGGCAAAAAATTAATTGTGGTCTCACAGAAAACATAAAGAATATTATTTTCAAATCTAAAGCAATATACTTAATGGAGGTATGAAGTTTTGAAAATAAAAATAGTTGTCTTACTTCACACTTGATGAGCCCTAAGTGAACTAAGAAATTATTAGTTGCCACAGATGAAAGATTTTCTTTCTGAGCAGCCACAAATGCTGAGCTTGCTAATTTTTCTGTTGCATCAAACACAGCCTGTTGTACCTGAAATTAATGTAAGGTATACAATAGTAGCTGAGTAAAAAAGGTATAAGTTTTAACCCATATAATTCTTATGCAGCACAGAAGGCTTAGCAAGTAAAAAATACATCAATGACTGCCAAACTATTAAATATGTATATAAATGCATATCATATACACAACATGAACATAGAATCTTAATTAAAGATGAATAAAAAATGTATCTAACTTTCTCATTGTCCGTAGCAGCAACAGATGATGTCTTCATGAAAATTCCTATACAGGCTGTGATAAAAGCTTCATCGGATTCGCCTGATATTTTCTTGGCCTCTTCCACAAGTAGCGATGGACCTGAATTTCCAAGCCCTATTAATCTCCCAGCTGTTGGTTGATCACAAAATTCTGCTGCTGTACACTGTCAGGAAAATAATGTGAGTTTATATGATAGACCAGAGAGAAAGAATAACATAAATATACAATTACTGTGAACATTTCATGAGATACACAAATCTTCTTTATTGTTGACATTTCTAATTTTCTATCATATACGCAACATTGATAAATGTAACATAGTACATGCATTCTAGGTTTTCAAAAAGTCACCTGCAATAGGCAATGTCACTTAGCAAAGGGATAAAATGCAAATGGAGATGAAATAAGGTACTAAAACGAACAATAAAGACAAAATCTGCAAATATCAGTAAAGGTCTTTGTGCACTGCATTAAACACAACAAAAGGCATAAAGAAATAATTGTACGTAAAAAGAAAACAAAACAAAACAAAAAAGTTAATTGGAACAAAATGAATTTCAAATGCTTTATGTACCATGAAATGTAACTAAAAAATAAATACAGTGCTAAATGGAAATGAAGATACAAATGAATAAATGCCTTCTGGACACAGGATATCAATTAAATAAAATGGGTAAACAAGAAAAAAGAATGGAAAAAGTTTAAAATAAAATCTAAAAGCTTAAAAAAATTTAAGTTTAAAACAATGATGCAAGAATTCCAGAATGAATGAACTGCTTTAGTTTTTTACAGGTAAATAAACAGACGCTATCAGAATGCCACATGTAGAACAGTCAACAATTGAAAATAACTACTACTATAGCCACTTTTATGCAGAATACTAAAAAACCCTCAAACAACAAATTTGCTACACTTAGTCTTTGGCAATATTAATCCAGGGAAAAGATTTCTATAAGAAATAGGTGTTTGCTTATTATATCAACAAATGCCATAATATAAACACTGATTTTACGATAACAAGAAACATTTTTCTTTACATACCTTCTCTGGCTTAATGTCACTCAGGGCTCTCCTAAGAAGGGGACTCACTCCGGATCCCTCAACTTCTTGCACCTCCTCTTCTCCCTCTACTTCATCTTCATCTTCCTCTTCATCTCCATCAATATCATCCTCCTCCTCTTCATCACTATCAGGATTTTCATCATCCTCTAGGGATTCCAATATTTCTAAGCATCCAATATCTTCTAAGGCACTAACTAGACAATCTTTCCCCTCATCACCTGCATGTGGGAAGAATATTTCATTCTCATAATTTTTGGGCAAAACAATAAATACTCATACATATCAATGGTACACCAGTAATCAGACCTTTAAGGAAAAGGAATGAGTTTAAGTAAATAATTAAACCAAGACACCAATAAGTCTATAAAATAAAAATATATTTCTAAGAAAAAGCAACACAACAATGAGAATTTCTATAATTCCGAAATATGAACTTTCCGTTTCACTTAACTTCAACTACCCAAAAAAGATGACATTTATTGCAACTTAGGTCTTAAAAGCCCATTACTTCTGTGACACTTAGGGTATGTTCTTTACTTTTGTAATTGGATGACACTGATACTTCTTTCTTTTTTAATGTGGTGTTCCAGATCTTATTTTTCTCAGGAAGTACTCTATATATGGCATGTAATGCACACAAGTATACAAACAAAGCATGAATTTCATGGAAAATCTCAGTTAATAAAAAATGTCCTAAGTTGCAATAGTAATAGTATAGGTAAACAAAATGGAGGGAGATGCTGGAAGAACATGAAAATCCTCTAATTAGTTTTTTATATCATGTACTCATTCCATTACATATCATTACTTATGTAAACTAAACATATGCCTTAAATTGAACAGTGCAGCTCATCTCGTATAGGTAAAAGGTTTGTACTTTGGAAGCATATGTTTGCGCAGAAGGTATGTTCGAACACATATGGAGAAATGTAATTTCTACATGTAAGAAAGCCTCTTGTGAAAGATATAAGCCTTGTTTAGCAGCTTTCACTTGAAGGTAAGTATAAATCCCTCAAGAAATTAACTAGAGTATTCACGCCAAATTATTTAAAGTCAATGGGGATTGCGCCAAGGTATCTCGAAAAAACTAATTTTTTCATTGACATTTGAAGTCTGGTCTTGTAATCTAGTGCCTAGCAACACTTTGCAAGACAACTAATATATTTGCCAAATGGTACATTTGGCAATGCAGACTTTCTTTTCTGTTGCCTGAGCAGCTAATAATATTTAGTTATACATTGATTTCAAAATCTTGAAGACCATCATCTAGTCACAATCCAGCTCGTTTTACTTCAGAAGACATTCAAATGGAGATGCCACCAACAAAGAAAAAAAAGCACCAACATGGTCTGTGATCTGTGCACAGAAACATGACAAGGGGAAAAAATCTGGAAAATCCATACCAGTGTAATATTGCAATGAAAGTATACATAAAAGTAAACTTTTCATTTTTTTTTAACTTCACATTGCGTCTCTTATAATAATGGTCTCCCAACATTTTTAGTCTTGCAACAATTCTTAAGATAATTAGAAGGGTGTTTTTGTTGGCATGATTTCTAGCTATAAAATTTGTTGAGAGAAAAATATATATATTATCTTTATCGGCACATTCTACATATAAAAAGGAAAAATTAGTTCCAATTAAACATAAAAAAAAATCCTTAGAAGGTTAATTAACGTCAGTGTAAAATTCTGGGGAAGAAAATTTTTGCTACAGTGCTTGGACACATCATTCTCAGAAGTGTCAATTGTTCACCAACAGTAAGTTCACAGATTATTTATCGATACTGGATAATGTAAACAACACATAACATTCAGTATCCAAAAAACAATAATAGTATTTTATTAAAACCATTGACTGAATGAAAACGATTCAAGTTAAGTGAAATAAATGAGAAAAATGGAAAGATGCAAGAAGAGAGCTGGTTGAAAATCACATAAACAACAATACCTCTCATATTTTTTTTAAATATAAACACAATCATACACCACATACTTAAGCCAGGATCAAATACAAATTAGTGAACTGGAAAGCTTCCACTAATGAATCAAAAAACAATTTACAAGTTTAAACTGTGCTGCCATCACAAACATAAACAATGTTTTACACTCCTTTAACACAATAATTAAAAAAGAAGACAAACAACATATCCCAAGATGTAACAAATTCAAGACTTTATCAGACAAAGCAAAGCACTAAAATATATTCCAACACCCCACGACAAATACAAGAATGTACTAAACTTACCAAATTGATTACCATCCAGCATCAACGTTGTCATTTGTTCTTTGTTAGCCAAGGCCTTAACAATATGAAGTCCACCTTCAATTTTAATTTCATTGCTGTCTAGGTACAGTTCCTGGAAAAAAATTAATTATATACAATAAAAGAATATCTACTTAAATTAGTAAGAAAGAAAGAATTCTGCACCATTACATCATGGATATCGTAACAGCAGACTAAAGAAATAAGAGGGGCAAAGGGCTGGCAATCCCTTCCTCCCCGAATTTTTTTCTTTTTCACACGAAAGCCGCATCCATCATAACGAATGAAGGTACGAAGAAAAACAAAGGCATAAGCAATATGCTTAACACTATTTTACAAATGAAACACCTGAAAGGCACACATCAGAAAACATAATATAGCTAATAACATAATATATCCATCAAGTAGTCGCCGTGGCTCAGTCGGTAGCGTCTCCGACTCTGAGGCGTCAGGTCGAGGGTTCGCGCCCCGTCACGGTCTGAGGTTAGCAAAGGCATGCACTCAGCGTAAGGATTACATCTGCCAAAACAAGTCCTTCGCAAGAAGGCAACCGTCCTAGCCCTCGGTTGATAAAGGAGTCTGTGACGTAAAACCGGGAAAAAAAAATAATATATCCATCAATCTATTTGCAATTGAAAAAGTGGTACAAAACATAACAATGGGATTTTCAACTCACGTGACTCGTAAACAGTTAGCAAGGGCATGCACTCAGCGTAAGGATTACATCTGCCAAAACAAGTCCTTCGCAAGAAGGCAACCGTCCTAGCCCTCGGTTGATAAGGGAGTCCGTGACGTAAAACCGGAACTCGTAAACTATGCCCGAAAGTGAACGAACGAGAGCGCTGGCTTAGTAACGAGTGAAAGAAAAATGGATATACAATTTTTTTTAAATATTCGTGGACTGGGGCATAACTCCCATTGCCCAGTAATCCTGTAAAATGGATCTCCGTTGCAAACACGTGGTTGGATCGAGTCATCAGCTTATGACCTGTATGATCTACTACTCATTGACATTACAACTGCTAAGCAACTGTGAATAAATACTGTATATCTGGCCATAACTGCATCCAGTCTAGGAGTCAAGGTGTATGCATACAAAAGTTTCCGATGTTGACAGTGCTGTATACTATGACCCCACATGTACAATACAGGAGCAAAATACTTACTCTCAGTTTTATATGACCAGATTCCAGTGCTTTTGCAATTGATATTGCACCATTTGTTTTCAGAAGACAATCACCAAAGTTTATGACCTCAAGATTCTGCATGGAGGGTAATTTCTCTGCCATGGCTCTTGCACCTTTTGGTGTGAATGTGCTGAAAAAAATAATAATGTGGAAACATAAGCAATAACATAAACTTAACACATGCATACATTTTGAGAGCATTCACTTATGTATCTGTAAACTTGACAGCAAAAACTTTTAAAAAAGGCACTTTGAGGTAGGAAAAGCCCATTTCTCTATATCTCCATGCAGCCTTTCAGGTCTCTCTCTTTCAGTTGGAGTAACAGCCAATCTAGGGAAAAAAAAGGAAAAAAAACTCCAGCTTCAAGCTCATACTGGCGATCATTATTACAAGCTCCACAGGCAATGGGGGTAAAGGCCCAAACTTAGGGAAAAAGAAATATGTATTGTCCATTTAGTTATTGCTGCCAACCAGATTCCATCTCTTTCGAGTGTTAAGAAGAGTTACATGGATTACACCTAATAGCTGATATGTTACTTCTATATCAACATATGCTGTCTCACTTATTTCTATGTAAAGTGGAATGCAATATCTCTTTCATTTGGACGTATATCAAGTTTAAATATGGAATATAATATATATAAGGCATTTATATAAGCAACAGTGTTATGCACAGCATAAATATCTTTGTCTACATTAAATCAACGTCCCTTATGGTGGGTGCACTAGGTTATGTATCATATTCTTGTTTCATTTTGTCTCTTAAATAATGACAGGTTTTTGTGTTTTTCTTTGTTCTTATACAATATTAAAATCTATAACTACAAAATGCAGTGCTTATTTACTACAATAACAAAGATAGGAATATATTTGCAAAGCAGAAATAAATTAATAAGAACATGACATTAAACTGGGAAACATACAGTAATAAACACAATACAATAACGTATAAAGAAAGATGAAAATATTAAAAATGAGTTAACTATAATATAAAGAAACAGTAAAAATAATGATGAATACAATAATTTCGTAAGAGAAAAGTAACAAAATTAATTAACTACCAAGTAAAAACAATTAAAAATAATAAAATAGTAATAAAGATAAAAATGCTACAAAATCAAAGAAAGCAATGGTAAAAATTAAAATACACACAATAATATGTAACGAAAGATATAAGAGCTAAAAGATTAATTGAGAAATAAACCATAAAAATTTAAATATATACAAAGTTGAATAAAGAAAGATGAAAGATTTACATAATTAACTAAGAAATAATGAAATTGTAAAACTTTAAAAATATAAAAATATTTAAAGAATGATAATATGGTTGTATGGTACAGTACAGTAATGAAAGGCTTGAATGAATGGTACAAGATGTTTTGTTTGAATCATGAAATTTCCCAGGAGAAAAATAATATGAACAATTAAGACAAAGCTCTGCGTATCTGTGAATAAATTATTCCTCCCACTATCCCGAGCAATGTTTAAAGATATGAACGAAGAAAGAAAGATATGGACTGAGATACAGTAAAACTTAAGTGGAGAAAAAGATATGAACATTTCAAATTTCAGCATAACTGTGAATACATAAATAAAAAATAAAAACCTCCAGCTCAGATAATGACAATGATGACTTACATCTAAGCAAGACAAGCCAATATGGCAAGTTGTTTTTATATTTGAATTATAACTAAATTAACTCAGAAAATGGCGATGGAAGGGTTAAACAATGAAGAACTAAGCAATTGGTGATAAAAGTTAAAAAAATACCAAAGAACAAGACTAAAAGATGATACATAATTATACAGTAAACAATACCCGCTATATGATAAGTTTTCCATATAAAACAGAGAACTGACTTACGACTGATCATTCGGAACCGATGGAAGTCAAATCTTATATATGAACATCCAAAGATACAAACGTGAAAAATGCAGTTACTATTATTATGTAGCAAGTTATGGACGGTTCCAACATTTCAAAAAATGTGCCAACTTGCATCATGTGTCTTTAGGATAAGAAAACAAATGCAATATGTAGTAACTCAATTATGTTATGTTCATGATGTAGGAATGTTTGTACATCCAATACAGGACCATACATACAAAATATCAACTTGCAAACAATTCAGGACACGAACGGCTGTTCAGAACGTAACTCATTCATAAGTTGGGGAGTGTCTGTGATACTGTGCAGGGGATCCTCGGTTTACAATGTCCTCTAGTTATGATGTTTCGTGGGTACAACACATCTCCCATAAATTACTTGGCCTCTTTTTTTATAGTTTCTGGCCTGTATTACGTCTCACAAGCATAAAGCAGATTCTTCTGATGGCAGTGCTTTAAAGAAAAGGAAATCAATCACCATGGGAGTGAAATTAGAGATAGTTAAATGCATGGAAAAGGGAGAAACTTTACTACTGCATTTGCATAGGTGCTTATTTAGGTGTGTTCCAACTTACACTGATACACAGGTTACATCACCTCTCAAGAACAAAACTCTGACGTAAGTCGAGGACTCCCCTGTACTATATTCCACAAGGAAGTTATATATTCAGATCTAGTATACATAATAAGAGCCCAGATTCGACCATAATTCAATCTCCACAACAGCAAAAATCACCGGGCTTATGATTTCATAGGGAAGTCTTGAATTGCTAAAAAGGAAAATCATCACTTAGAGAGGATGTTAATAAACTTTTACTCACCAGAACAAGTTGCCTAGACCCACCAATAACTAACTCCAGGTAATCCAACCCGACTCCAATACACCGGCAGGTTATTATGTCTAAAATTAACTAGGAGTCCAGGTGCTCCAGTCTACTATACAGTCGTTTCCTTAGCTCAAGTCTTAGCTGCATTTCTCCGTCCTCTGACCACTCTCTCTGCCCAGCTGACCCACGTAATCATACCGTCGTGACGTCATTCGTAAATATGGCGGCAGTTGTGACATCATTAGTAAACACGATAGCTTACACAAACTAACACCCTCGTCCTTCCTTCTTTTTTTATGAAGTGTCCTATGTATGCCCCGATGGTCCACATACAAGTGCTGTATGTGATATACTATGCTTTAATTGTATCCTTGCTGATGGCAGCACGGAGTTACTCTGGTAAAGCCCCCTTCTTAGTGAAGCAATCAGCCAGCTGTCCCGATGAATCCACCCAAGCCACTTCAGCAACCTCTCCACGCTCCAAGATCTCACGTAGTACTGCTATATCGATCCTTAATCTTCTATCATCCAAACTCTTACTTGAATGCAGGGAATCCACCAAGCTCTTGTTGTCAACGAAGGTCCGAATCCTTAGATTTCCACAACCAGATATTTCCTGCAGTATTCTGGATAGGTACACAGCCGTCTCAAGACAATCCAGTAAAGCCATCTGCAACTAAGTGGCCTTAACCACCCATCTGATCCTTTTTGACTGCCAGTAGATGGGGCATCTTTTATCATCATCACTCCACAAGAATATGATAAAACCTCCTTGTGACCCACTACCCACCAGGTTAGCAAAAGAAGCATCTGAAAAGCATTCAAGGTAACAATTCTCAAGCCTTGACATTCTTGGCATATGCAGTCGAATGATGTCTGTTTTCACTCTAGATATGACCTTGTTAAGTTGCAAGATGTCAGCCACTGTTGCCCGGTTACATGCTGCACTCAGTTCACACATGTCAAAGGCAATGTCTGGACTTGTATGAGTGGTGATCCAATTTAACTGCCCTACCAGTGCTCTGTACTCCGATCTTTCCAACTCTGACACTTCTCCCGTCTTCACATTTGCTCTTTTACAACTGACTGTCTTGGGAGTCAAGGTGTATGCATAATCTAGCTGGTCCAATGTAAAGCTGTCACCTCTGTATGAGGTGATGTTCAAACCTACATACTTAAATGCCTTTGACTCAGAGCTTCCAATCAGAGAAACTTGCTTCAACTTGTTATTCTTTTTACTCTTAAACTCTGGAGTCCCTGCCCACAGAAAATCATCCACACAAATACAGATCACACCCTCAATCCTGCCATTCCATCTCCAGTACAACAATGCCGGATCCAGTGAACACACTTGAGCGCCAAGATCTGTTAACTGGTCTTCCACTCTGAGGTACCAATGACGGGCTGCATCACACAAGCCATATACAGTCTTCAGTAGCCAGCCATCAGAAAAACTCCGGAGGACAGCATGGATAATGTTTAAAGAATGATAATATGGTTGTATGGTACAGTACAGTAATGAAAGGCTTGAATGAATGGTACAAGATATTTTGTTTTAATCATGAAAATTCCCAGGAGAAAAATAAAATGAACAATTCAGGCAAAGCTATGTGTATCTGTGAATAAATTATTCCTCCGACTATCCCGAGCAATGTTTAAAGAAAGATATGAACGAAGAAAAAAGATATGGACTGAGATACAGTAAAACTTAAGCTGAGAAAAAGATATGAACAATTCAAATTTCAGCATAATTGTGAATACATAAATAAAAAATAAAAACCTCCAGCTCAGATAATGACAATGATGACTCACATCTAAGCAAGACAAGCCAATATGGCAAGTTGTTTTTTATATTTGAATTATAACTAAATTAACTCAGAAAATGGTGATGGAAGGGTTAAACAACTAAGAACTAAGCAAATAGGTTGCCTTAACATCCAAGGAGTTACAGGTCCAACCCATGTCCACAATAAGTGATAATATCAAACATATGGCTTCCTTTGAGCATGTCGGGGAATCCTTGCAAAGTTCACCCTTGTCCTCCTCAAATCCTCTTGCCACCCGGAGTGCCTTCACCATCATTAGTCCACCCTTTACATTCTCCGTCAAACCCCATCGCACAGACAGACTCTTTTGACCGACATCTTCTACCTCTTCACAGACTTTATTGTCCCACCAGTTCTGTATTTCTTTTTCCTTATCACACATCATCTCCTCAGAGTTGAAGAGAATTATCATTTCTGTACCCTCATCGACAATCTTCCAGGTGCTAAAATCTCGGTTTAGATCTGCCCAAGAGATGCTCCCATCGGAATCCTACTGAAAATTTTAAGTCTTTGTACTTTCCTGCAGCTTTGCCAGCCCGGCTCATAACTCGTCCAGACACTAGCTCACCACTCTCTCTACGAATGCCTTGTATCCGCTGGCCTGCAATAAGGTATGAAGGCTGCTGTGGCACAGGCACACCTTCGGGCTCTACTGATCTATCATTATCCTTCGCCTCTGGTTCACAGTACCCATCGTCACTCTCGGACTCCTCTGCGTGCTTGTGTTCTGTAGACACAACTGGCTCTGGCTCTACATGCTTATGTTGCATGGCCCATCCATATCACTGTCTCTTACCTCCCCAACAGAAGCTGGAACCCTTGCCAGCCTACATGCATGGGCCCCCATATAAACTCCCCCATGCCTCAATAAAACTTGCTTTCCATCTCTGCCAGTTACAATCCCGGGTTCATGCCACTCATAACTGTCATGTCTCTTGTAAAAAACCTCATCACCATTCTGTACAATATCAAGGTCACTAGCACGAATGTTGTATTGTAGTGCCCTAGCCAGACGTTCAACAGATTAATGTTTCACATATTCTTTCCTTGCTAGATAAAGAGCATTCAAATTGTTCCTCACAATTTCTGATGTCCCAGTATCTTCCAGTGTGGGGGGATCATTGGCATACACCTTGGGAAGTCCTGGGTTGTGACCAAACATGAACAGATTAGAGGAAAATCCAGAGAAATTAGTGAGAGCATTTCCTACCGACACTGCCCAGGCACAAGCAACCTCCAAGTAACATTTCCTTTCTTCTATGATTTACCTTACGATATTCCCAATTACCGCATTTAACCGCTCACACACCCCGTTGCTCCAGGGGCTCTCGGCTGCACCATGATTTTGATGTTGAATGCCTTTCCCAGTGCACGCATCTCTTCATTGTTAAATTCACAAGCATTATCCAATAGGATTTTCCCTGGCGCTCCAAATATAACAATCAAACTCTGGAACAGGGCCATGATAATGGTGGCAGCCCGTTTATCCCCAATAACTGTTGCTGTACAGGACCGAGTAGCCAAGTCAATGATGACAAGAAAATATTTTGCACCCCAAACCTTAAGGTCTAAGGCAATGGCCTCATTGAACCGAGATGCCATAGGCAAACTGACTACAGGGCATGGTCTCTCTTTTCCATATCTAATACAAATATCACACTCCTTGGTTACCTTACAGACTGCCTGTTCTAGTTCTGAATCCTTAATCCCTGCATTAGTAATTACTTTCATTAGCTTAGCCGCTGTAGGGTGTCCAAACTGTCTGTGGAGCTTGAAAGCCATCTTCCTCACATCTCTCCCCTGCAAGGCAGCCAAAGCAATCACTCCACCCAATTCCTGCACTAGTCATGCTGATATCGGTAACAAACAGTCGCAAGATACTGATGTGTGCAAATTAATAATCCTTCCTTAAATCTTAATTTGGTCTTTTGCAAAGTTAATTAACATCTTCGCCCTCTTCATCGACGGTCAACTCAGAAGTAATGGGATGTTACAATCCACCACATGAGTCACAACCTCTGCTTTCATACCACCAATAAAACATGGCAGATTGACTTGCTTGAGGGAGGGAATGGTGACCCGATTGGCAAATGTAAATGTGGCAGCCAACAGTTCTTCAATTATGCCCGTCCACTCATAATCACAGAGGATTTTCATGAAATTATAGAGCCAAGTACTGCCACACACTGTCGTGGAGCACCCTATGTCTAAAACTGCACAACCAGCGGACTCCTCTACAAGCTTCGCGAGTTTTTTCTTACCTCCAGCATAACCTGTAAATAATGACAGATACACTGCCTCATTGTCCCCTTCATTAGGCGTATTTTCAAACGCATCCAGGGGAATCGTGAGTCACATATAAAGCACCTCGACACCTTCCCATCTAGCCCTAGAAGATTCTTCCTTCTACTTGTGGGCGGACGGGCGTATCCCCTTAACCTGGTTGATAGTCTTTCCCTATGAACACCTCGAGACCTATGTCCTCCATGCTGAAAACCTCTTACCATAAATGCCTCTTCCTCCTTAATGTCACCTTCCACTTCCTCTGCCAGGAAGACCAGTTCATATTTCACTCCAACTCCACCAACAGCGCCAGGTTGTACACTAATATCCCAAGCAAATATGCGGTTCAAAGCAGCTTTCATATTATTATATGTCACATCAGAGATGGCCGACATTCACCAATTGCTGCTCACTGTCACTCAAATTGCATGAGGCAAGTAGCATGAAGCCATAACTGAGTCTGGGAGTGTCATACCTTGGGTAGTACACAAAAAATACATATGTTCAAATACTGACACAAATTTCCTAATATCTTGATCACTTTGCCTTTTTAAATGATAGAGGTCCTGGAATGCTGCAAACTTCCTCCGCCCCGCATCCGCCATAAACAAGCCATCAAGCTTATCTAACAATCATCACTTTCCAAATCCTTAATCTCAATCTCAAGAGGAAGCCAACCTCGCCCTTCCTTCAAGTGACAAATGAATGGCTAATGCCTATTTTTTCTTTGGCTAATTCGTTAATTTACACCAGATCTCAATATCTTTCCTCCAATATTCATAGGCCGGCTCACCCACAAATTTCGGTGGACACTTGCTGCTGTCAGACGACGCCATTGTTGATCTCGGAACCACGTTCTGCTACCAACATTAATAAACTTTTACTCACCAGCACTAGTTGTCTAGACCCACCAATAACCAACTCCAGGTAATCCAACCCAACTCGAATACACCGGCAGGTTATTATGCCAAATATTAACTAGGAGTCTCTCCATCCTCTGATCACTCTCTCTGCCCAGTTGACCCTCGTAAATATACCGTCGTGACGTCATTCGTAAGTATGGCAGTAGTCGTGACGTCATTAGCAAACATGATACTTGCACAAACTAACAGAGGAAATGTCGGGTGGATACATATTTCATTTGTCCCCTTTTGGCTCCACCATATCCTAAATGACCTATGCCCTTGTTGTAACAAATAACTAATGGCCCTGGATTATGGTAGCCCTCAATAGTGCCGGCAGTAATAAAACCTCGCTCTGGGTGTGAAAATATAACATATTGTTCCCATAAATATTTCCCTTGGTAAACACAGATATAAATCCTCATTGTCAGAAATACTTTTTCTCCTTAATAACTTGCTCCCTCCTTTGATTAGTAAACTCATCTTCCATTAAGAAACTTCTGCTTATAGTACTTAGTTAGGAGGCTATTTATCAATGACATCATTAGCTTATGGTAATACCTAGATCTTTACTGCTAGCAAATATTATTTCATAATCTGAGTAAAGCTACTTAGGCCAAACAGTAAGATGGAAAAATAGAGCTCTGTTTGACTAATAAATAATTCATAAATAAATGATGGAGCATTACCAATTATTCATAACATTAACTGATTAACACTTAGCTAAGACAGAAGTTTGTGAAGCTTGAATGCTCAATATTACTATATTTGCCTAATTTGCATTACTTGTGAATGACATCTATTTATAGAAATAACAGCAGTTAGCATATATGTACAGTACTGTAATCAGCTGGAAGACAAAAAAAAATAAAATAAAATAAAAAAATAGAGATGTGGAGCTTTGATTTAATGGAATCTACAGTTCCAATGAAGTAGAAGATATAAGAGCAAATTCTAAACAAAGAAGGCAAAAACATGCAACAGTAGCCACCCAAAAATTGCACATAGACAAATACGTTAAACTTTATACAACACAATATATAAGAAATCGCAAACTATACAAGATATAGAGGAAATCAAGTGCTATATCAATTTTAGATTGAATATGTAATATTGATAATAGCAAAGACTGTCTCTTACTTACTTGTCATTAAGATTTAAAATACGAAGATTAGGATTCACACTTAATGCTGATGCTAAAGCATCTATACCCTCAGCAAAAATACCATTCTGAGGCATTGCTACTTCTTCTAAGGTTCCAATAGTTCTGAAGAACTCTGCAAACACCTTGGCTCCTTCAAGCTCCAAACGATTGCGACCTGATATGAAGACCTGTTAAAAAGCACATACAACAGTAAGTAAAGGTCCTGAGAATTTACCAACTTTAAAATCTTTTCATAAATTATTATTTATCCAAATATATTGAAAATTTTAATCCAAAATTTAATTTTACCTCTATTCAAGTACCTCTCTTATAAAGTAAGAGTACAAAAATATCAGGGCATAAAAAGCTTACATACCTTTAACTGTAATTGTGTTCCTGCTGCTTTTGCATTTTCCACCAACTTCATTAAAGATTTGGCAAGCATTGTTCCTCCCGTGATACCTAAACCATTATTATTCAAGCGAAGTTCCTGCATATATTGAAAAATTACCAATTAATTTTAAAAATATTTCATATGTATTCAAAGTATCTTATTCTAAGACTTAATCGTACCCAATGATGAATGATATTATTTTATGTGTCACAATTAGACCCCATTTGATGGAAGCAGAGAAAGAATAACTAGCTTTAGGCTCGACACTACCTGACTCGTGCGCTTTACCACTGAGCTACCAATGCCCTAAAGACAACAAATAAATAGTAAACCTTTAATAGCTTACCTGAAGAGAGTAACAAACAGGAGAGCACATAAAATCCAACATTCCCTCCACACCAACAGGACCAAGGGCATTGTCACTGAGGTCCAACTCTCTCAACTTTGCACCAGCACGGATAAGACCCGAAAAAAGGTGACGCTGAAGAGATAGTAATCGGGTGAGCATTAGTATACTTATGAAGTATTTCCACAAGCTCATACAAGATGTATTTCAGGTTTTCTAATATGCTAGTTGTAATCTTCATAGCCTATGGCATCAAAGTAATTTCTTTAAGAGTATTTGATGATATGAGAGTTCTTCTCAGGCTTCTACCACATTGACAGAAAGACAGTAAAACTTTTATGGAATATCATGAAGATATTGTGACTTATAAAAAATAAGAGAGAAATAATCTGGTATCCATACCAAAAAAAAAATACCATAAAAGACATTTGGCTAAAATTTCTCATACTGTGGGCCGCATCTTATGCAGTTTAAAATAAATAGTGCAATTTTGAGCGTACAGGGGCAGAAGATATATATATATAAAAAAAAAAAAAAAAATACAAGTTTTATAATAAAGTATAAAATGAATGAGATCTATTCTCGTAAAACACGCACACACATGCATATGATAAATACTGCATCATGTAATGTTCAGATAGGGGATTAGTAAGTCTGTTCACTGGATTGTTTTACATTTCTTTGAATCTCATTGTCTAACTCTTAATAAAGCATTCAGCAACTGCTGAAGGGAAGGGAAAAGTTCTTGATACTGTATGTATACTACGATGCAATGTGCTCTATTAGGCTCAAAATAGTCGCTTCTGTACAATATTATCCTGTAATGAGCAATCTCTTTTATTTCTTTATCATTTTCTCAAATAAAAAATACATTATATACAATACTTTTCTAGTTTTACATAGAATTCATAGTGCATTAGAACAAGCTTAGATACAGTAATCATTGGTATAATAAGAAATATATGAGGTTGAAAATAATGATGGGGATTAGGGAACCAATTGATGGCATAATATGAGGGACCTCTGTAATTATATCCATCCTTTATGAAATACAACACTCTAATATTATAGTGTATATAATACCATTCTCTACAAAACTAGGGGCTATTTCAGTGTAAAAGAAAAATATAATTTGAAGAAACATTTCACAGATTACTTAACCGTTATTATAAACTTCACATATTACAAACTCATTTCTCTCTACAACCACTATATCACTACAATAAATATAAATATTAATACTAATGAATCTCACCAAAGCTTCTGGGATTTCTCTCTTTAGTCGGCCAGTAAAAAGATCTTTCCAGTGAGCTCTCTCAAACTCTGGATGATTTGCAAGGGCATCTCCCATCATTTCAGCTGCTTCCACACCCAGTGTGTTGGCTTCTAACACCAAACACTGGAGATCTTTGTGGCTACGGATGGCTTCAGCAGCATCTTTAACTGTATCATAAAAATGTGAGGAAAATTAGTAAAATATGAGGGTAGTGTGCAGAATTAAAAAATAAATATGCAGCCTGGCCACATCGATCCCTAAGTATTTACACTAGCGTTCAGGTAAAAACATTGACTTAAAAAAAATTAAATAAATAAAAGTGAGCAAAAAATCACTAAATAACATGAAACATACAGGATAATCATAGCATTTATTTAGCAGTAAATCTAAGATATGCATAAAAGTGAAATCAGTTTTTATTTATTATCTCCCGTCCTCTTCCAAAGAAACATCATAGCCAAAAGTGGCATACTTGTCATCTCACACATTTATACACACATCATTGGAAAAAGAAATGAACATACTTCACGAAAATCTAAAATAAATATAGTGCACATAACAGGCTAGTTCAATACAGTACTCAAATAGCTGATATCATTCTCCCCATTCAAAGTTGAATTCACATTAGGCATGGAGATTCTTCTTGAACTCAAAAAATATTTTGCCATTTATAATTTGATATGTACATCCATTGCAAGCCTACATAATTCTTTTCACAAAATACTTTTTAATATAAATATTTAAATGAATGTAATCTCCGGTGTATATTCATTTCGTTTAAATACTTCAAATGTGCAGAATTCGCACTTCAATCAGATAATTTTGTAAGAATTTCCTATTTACATTTAAGTCTCTGTGCGTACAGGATCACTAGTGGAAAGATAGAAATAATCCCTCCACTACACGTCCAACACTTAAGAAGAGGTAACTATGAAACTTCATGAAACATGAGTATATGATAACAGATGTGAGCATGAACAAAATATGATAAGCATTGTTATGGCACTTCTTTTCTTACTGCTGTGGCAACTAATATAGTAGCTTGTCTTAGCACCTTCGTTAATTTGAACAACACACTTTTTAATAAAGCTAAATCCTAATTTTCCTTTTTTCAAGGAAATATGGCATAAATAATACAGAACACTGACTAAAAATCTTAAATTGGCCTATACAGCAATGTCACTGTATGTCCTGTCTAGACTGAAATCTGGTAGGTTACACTGTACATTTACACAGGGTTCCAAGTGGGAAATTCAGATTATGTTTCTGGTTTACAAATTACAAAAGGATATTAACTCCATCCAAGGATATCTTGGCCATCGAGGAACTCGGCAATGTCACTAACAATTACGTATGTCCTTTCTAGATTGAAATTTGGTAGGCTACACTGTACATTTAAACGGGGTTCCAAGTAGGAAATTCAGGTTATGTTTCTGATTTACAAATTACAAAAGGAAATTAACACCATCCAAGGATTTGTTGGCCTTCGAGGAACTCATGTGTATTTCAGAGTTAAATGCTGATCCCCAGTGCGGGTTTGAGGGCAAGAAATGACACTTAAAATGAGCTTCTTGGGCATACAGTATTTTGAAGTCATAATTATTTCTGTTAAAATTTTCTTTAGTTACTGAAGTATTTTCATGGGCAGTGTGGTGCATAGCTGTATATATGTTTTTATTAACACCACAAAAAATCTCTCATGTCAAATTAAATTTTTTTCTGAGGTGATTTATATTACATATGCATATGTACTTGCAAAAGTGATACTAAGGGGTTATACTGTACACCAAATCATCAATCTAACAGCCAGAATCTCAAACCGAGAGTTTAAGCTGTTTACTGGCTGGTACTGCTGTGGTTGTGCACCACAGTGGGAGGCTGGGGCGTGCCCCGGCTGACGAATACCCATTGTATAATGGAAATAAAGGTTTATTATTATTATTATTATTATTACTCTCTATATATATATATATATATATCCATCCATCTATCTATCTATCTATCTATCTATCTATCTATCTATCTATCTATCTATCTATCTATCTATCTATCTATCTATCTATCTATCTATCTATCTATCTATCTATCTATCTATCTATCTATCTATCTATCTATCTATCTATCTATCTATCTATCTATCTATCTATCTATCTATCTATCTATCTATCTATCTATCTATCTATCTATCTATCTATCTATCTATCTATCTATCTATCTATCTATCTATCTATCTATCTATATATATATATATATATATATATATATATATATATATATATATATATATATATATATATATATATATATATATATATATATATATATATATATATATCAAAACCAGGAAATATTCAATTACAAGAGTGGAAAATTAGAATTGTTAATACTATAAACAAGCCAAACTTAAGATCAAATATATTCTATATTTATGGTATATGTTCCCAAACTCCTACCAATAACCTGCCTCTCGCACTCTGACCTGGTTCTTCCCCAGCTGAGAGACGACATATTTCTGTCTTGCACCACTCCCTTTTGTAAATCAGTGACAAAAACCAAAGGCACTAAATATTACTTGCATAGTGCCAAACAAAAATTACAGGGGTTGTGTTACTAGTTATGAACTTATACCTTAATTATAATGGTAACTCTCACCAGCTTGAGATTGGGAGAAACTTCAGGTTAATTTGTGCTCAGAGGTGTCAAATTTAAGCCATGGTGAGTGTTCACTGCTCAAGAATTGCGAAAACACATTATAGCATAAACAGCTGGCACTGTGCTTTAGCACAGAGTTAATGAAAACACACACACTCCAATATCCCTTATTCTACACGGTACAGTGACCTTGGAAGGGCCGCTACGCAAGGCCTATTTTTGTAAAAATCAAACAGCACTGAGAGGGGCTCACCCAACAAGAAGCCCGATAGATGCTGAGGTGCTGACATGGAATTCAGCCTCAACAATACAGTCCATGTAGAAAGCCGCACCAAAAAACATGCTCTGCGCGGGCAACAGACCTATGCCCCTCTTTAAGCAATGACTCATGAGTTTACAGAGATGAGGCCACCAACTTGACGTTTTAAGGCTGATTCACACTATACGAAACGAGACTGACATGTAACATTATGTACCAGACCGACAAAATATGGTTAAATGGTGTACCCATTGTTGCATTCACACTACATTGGACCTGCACCTCACCAGCACGGACCGGTACCTACAGCTGTCTGTCACCTTTCTCAGCAAGAAAGGTGACAGACAACAGTCAGTACCCGTCATCATCAAACAGTTCTTTATAATGTGAAGCTCTCTCTTTCTGTTTTCTTTTTTTCAGTGTCGCTTTTGATTCTGTGAGACTCCTCTTCCAAAAGAAGCGCCATCACTGTTAAGTCTGTAACACTAAAATTCTCAAACATTTCTGTTTCTAAGCAAGATCCTTCTGGGAACACAGCCAGGATTGAACTGCCAGCATACTGCAGGAGACTAGGCGGACAGTATGAATGCACATGCTGTTTACGGAGGGTGACGGTACGGTAACGTGCAGGTCACGTTCCGTTTACGTGCTGGTATAGTGTGAATCAGCCTTTAGTGACTAGTAGCAAAATACTTTAGAATACTGACAACTATTTAAATGTTGGCATTACCAACTCAGGCTGAAGATGGGTTTTATCATGCAATGCAGCTCGACAAATAATATAGCCGTAAGGGATTACCACAACCTATACAAGAATTACTCAAAAGTCCATATCAGCCACACTTAATAATAATAATAATAATAATGCCCTATTAATACTAGGAAGAAGAGGTTTTTGGAGGTGCTTTAACAGCAATGCTCTCCAAAGGATGGCCATAATACATACAAAACATGCAAATTCATCATTTACCATCATCGGCTGTGTTCCATTTATTAGCTTGCGCAGCAAAACTTAGAGTGGTGGACATTTTAAAGGTATAATCTTGTCAATCTTAGGCACTGATAACAAAACTCTCGTTCACGAGTTTCTTCCTTATTCGAACTTCATATAAACACACATATTTCTACCTCATAAAACACATGCGATTGCCGTAATGATTCTCGAAAATTCCACCACGTACCATGAGAATGACCATAATACGTTTTTTCTTAAATATTATTATTATTATTATTATTATTATTATTATTATTATTATTATTATTATTATTATTATTATTATTATTATTATTATTATTATTTTTATTATTATTATTATTATTATTGTTTTTGTTGTTGTTATAGCCAAGCAAAAACCCAGCTGGAAAGTCAGAAAATAGAGTCAGTTCCAGCAGGTGAAGCAATAAGGTAAAGAAAAGGAGAAGAGAAGCCATAAAATGTTATTATTCAGTATTCCAATACTTATATGTTGCTGAATATATCTCTTACATGATACCTGAATGCCACACATATACTTGTTAAGAAAAGATACGCTACCTATACCATACAACTTCCATAATCAGGGAAATAAAATTTGTCATTATAATGACCCCTAGATCTCTTCCCTCCTCAGATTCTTCAAGTGTCTTCCCAGCTATTGGATATCTGAACGTGAGCCTTTTTGTGTTCTCTTGCCATTCACTCTACTTTACAATTTGAAATACTAAATCACATTTGCTCTCTCCACACATACAGACTATTAAGAGTCACTCAAATGTTCTGTACCATTATTTCCAAATTTTACTCTCTTACGATTTTGCATAATCTGCATGTGTTTTAAAAGACAATCGCAAATTCTGGCAGATCATAACTCTTTGCTGGGATAAACCGTGAAAAAAAAAATTCTTCCATCATTTATCACAACAGTTTCCTGTAACTAAGTTTTCAATATTTTTCCATCTTTTCTATAAGGCTGAATGACGGCTGTTTTGTATTTTTGACCATCTTTTAGATCTTTTTACCCCTTATCATTATCTTTTTACGAATGTCTTTCCTCTCAAAAATTTCCTTGAAGAATCTTGTCTTTCCTTCTCCAACATATTTATCGGTTCTGTGAATGTTTGTAATATTGTTTGGACCACCCAATACTCATAGCTTTTCAATCAGATCGGACACCCATTCCTCATTATGTACATGTGTCCCCTGCCATTTTTTTTTCTTGAATTACACATATGCTTCATGTTTTCACAGATTTTTCTTTAGTAAGATTTTGCTTAATCAAAGGGCTTACTTTATTAATCATCACTTTATTTTATTTTTTCTAATACCGGTTTCCTTTAATCATCTGTAAGCAAATTTTATTTTCAGCCAAGTACCTTTCCCTTCCACCTCTACTACCATATTACTCTTCACTGCATCTGCAAAGATTTTTGTAATTCTCTCTTGGGTGGTATTAAGATCTCGGAATATCTTCAGAGTTATTCAGTACTCTCATTTGTTTACATACTAGGCTGCTATTTTCTCTGTCAAAAGATAGCAGTTTACAAACAATAACTGATATAGGCTATTACACAACTCTTTTGTTATTATCCTTTTGTGTGGAAGTTCTATTCTAGAGTTCTCTCTTTTCTTTTTCAAACTATTTTTTCTATTTCTAATGGCCGTCTTTCTTCCTGTTTTATCTCATTTCTTCATTCCATATACAGTAGATCTTATTCTTTCCGTAGGTATCACTTTTTACCTCTTTTTTTTTCAAAAAATTCTTCAGTTTCTCTCCGAATTTTCTATTTTCGTCAATGTTTTTTTTTTCTTACTCTGAGAGATGTTTGAATTCATTTACTAATATCACTTCCATCCCCGCCAAATATCTATTTTTTTTTCCTTCTTCCCGGATCATATAGGGAAAATACAGATTGCTTTAGGAGTGACCAGGTATTGTTGTTTTCAAAATATTTATACACATGTATATTTGAGCCTCACAAGGCCATAGGTTTTTTTTTTTCTTGCGAGATCAGTTTTTCATGAAGTTAATATATACGACAAAGTATTGGTTGTACACCAGTAATTATAACATAATTTCAATTTTCAGTTGCATACAAGAAAGTGAAAGTTTTGAAAGAAAAAAAAATAGAAAATTCATAAAATGGATTCTTAAACAAATGATGTTGCAGGGAAGCTGCGTCAGTGTGATAGTGGCTTAACTTTAAAGTTGCCTTTAGCAAGGATCAACAAATATCATTAGAAACTCATGTTTTACTGTAAGTCGTCTACACTCAATTTAAGATCTGGAAACTGAAGGTACAGTTAATGACAGAAAAAAAATTTGGGAGAGCAAGTTCGTTCCGGTTTTACGTCACGGACTCCCTTATCTACCAAGGGCTAGGACGGTTGCCTTCTAGCGAAGGACTTGTTTTGGCAGATGTAATCGTTACCCTGAGTGCATGCCCTTGCTAACCACAGATCGTGACGGGGCGCGAACTTCCACCTGACGCCTCAGAGTCATGGTGACTACTGGAGAGGAAGTGCATAAATGAGTCTCATCAGTCAACCTGATGAATGTGGTTTTAGAACTACTTAGGAGCCTGGTAGTATTATGTGGTCCTAATAATACTGTAAGCCTTCTCTTACTTGGTGAGTCCGTTGGAGATGGAAAGGCAAAATTAACTAAGGTAAGTGTTAACAGATAAGTCATATATAAATAATTAATTTTGAGGTCAGAATACCTAAAGGACTGTCAAGAATACGGAGCAGTCTTCTTTAAATTTTTTATAATAAAAAGAGAGATGGAAAAATAAAGAAAAAAAAAAACAAATGGATACAGGTGTCCGAAATATCAATTGAGAGAAGAAATGAGGAAAAGAGCTTTCATTCAAACAAAGGGGTGATAAATCGAATGCTAAGAAACCAAGGGACGTAGCCTCTGAACAATTTTGTATATTTGAGCTTAAGTATGAGCCACTGATTGAAAACCTGACCACTGTGTGTTGAGAGAGTACATCAAAAACATGTTCTGCCTAAGACTAAGGAGATGGACAATATCTTTTGTTAAGAATATGAAAGGATAATTAAGTGTTGCATACTGTCTTGCAGAATATGAATTATTACTACCATAGAGCAATGGTTCAATAACGAATGTAAGAGGGTAGAAATAAAGGAAATTATTCTGGAATAGGAATAGGAGTAAGAAAATATTAAACAGGCAGGAAATGACTAACTGTGTAGAAGAAAAGAGGCAGAAAGGGGATATAAGAAAGATATTACCCTCAAGAGGTTTCAGGATGTTGGAAACAAGCAGATGTTGTGGCTAATGTCCACTGACAAACATTGTTTGAAAAGTCATGGAATTACTATAGAGAAAATACATCTCTCTTCACTTCGAATCTTTTAACTCTTTGTCATTCAGACTGCATGGATTCAGAGGAGGTAGGTTTATGCAACCAAATTTGCTGGAATATTTTGATGAGGGAAGCATTATCTTACATGATAAAGAAGGCTTATCAAATTGCATAGTTTTAGATTTTCAGAAGCCGTTTGATACAATCACACATGGGAGTTAAGAAGCTGCTACTATTGACAAGAATAGGAGGAAATGTCTTGAAATGGATATAAAGAGAAAGACAAAAAGTGTCAGAATGGAGGAGAGTTAGCAGTGAGGTTCCACAGGGCCACTTCAACTCTTTATGCATGTAAATGATGGTTGGAGTTTGTGCTACATTTCCATCTGTGTTTGTAGATAATGGAATAGGGAGTAATATTAAAAAAATAATGGTTGAGAACTTCAGGAATATATTAGTAATCTGCATGTGTTGTCATAGAAGTGCCCAATCAGATTCAATACTGCAAAAGGTAAAGTGCAGCTGAAGAGAGTTGTGGACTTAGATAAGACTGTCCAGGACAGTTCGATGTTAAGTCTTCCTTCAGTTACGGTTCTCTTTCTATGCCTACATCAACACCGAATGTTTTTGGATATTCGTTATACATGTCTTATTATTCTTTCACTTCCGACAAGTCACAACATTCTCATCTCTGTTTCCTTTTATCTTTATATGCTTTTCGTGCCCAGGCTCGATGAGGGCCTTTTTTAGGGGGGGGGGGGCGTCCTGGTGTCACAATCATTAAAAAAAAATAGTAATGAGAATAGGTAAGATTACAGGAAAGGTTAATTTTTTTTTTAAGTAACCAATTGTAGGAGAGAATCTTCATGAGTCTAAAGGTCAATGTAGTGAGATATTTGTCCCCGGATATGCATATAAATGGAACACTTAAGGCAGCATATGTTTTTGCTGCAAACATAAGGGTGACCATCGAGCACATGGACAAAAAGAAATTGTTCACATATTTATGTGAGGTCTAAGCTTGATTATGATGTACCCTTCAGAGATTTGCAAGTGAAATATGTTAACAGATTAGCGAATGCTCTAACACATTTGACGAACCTGGTGACATAGAAACGTATTGTAAGTTATCAGGCAAGGCTTAGGGAGTTAGACCCATCACCACTCGATGCTAAAACGAAAGAAGGGGGATATCGTAAGGGTTTTAAATTTTCTTTATTTTTCTATAGACTTGATATAGATGGATTCCCTGATAACCAAAAATTATATATCAAAGTTTCTTCAGAATTATAATTTTCTTGATTTAGGGAAGTACTTTTCAGTATCAAAATGATTGTTAATTGAATTCTTAAAGCAAAGGAGCAGCAATGGTAATTGCATTCATAGTGAGTAGAAAACAAGAAAGACAGAAATCAGGCAAGAATCTGAGAATTACGAATAAAGGATCCTCTCCTGTGACCATAGTTAGGTAAATACAAAAGGGCACGTGCGCGCACACACATGCACACACACACTTCAGGAGGATCTAAATAGTCTGCATGAGTGGTCAGAAAAGTGGCTAATAAAATTCAATACTTCAGAATGTAAGGTAATGAGAATGGGTACAAGTGCAAGAAGGCCCAAGCTTGACTACTCGGTGGCTGGAGTACAACTTCAAGAGACAGAAAATGAGAGAGATCTAGGAGTAAACGTACTGGCAGATTTGTCTCCAGAAATACATATAAATGGCATAGTAAGGGCAGCATATGCATTCTTATTAAATGTAAGGGTAGCCTTCAGGCACATGGACAAGGAAATGTTCAGAAATATTTATGTAACCTATGTGAGGCCAAAACTCGAATATGCAGGACCCTTTTGGAATCCACACTTGAAAAACCACATAGCTATGCTTGAAAAAGTTCAAAGACATGCCACGAAACTGGTGCCAGAAATACGCAATCTCAGTTATGATGAGAGGCTGAGGGAATTAGACTTACCATCACTCGAAGCTAGAAGATTGAGTGGGGATATGGTGACAATCTTTAAATTCCTTCATGGTTATGATAGAGTGGATAGGGATCGATATTTTGATATGGCAGGCTCTAGAACTAGAGGTCATAGTTTGAAGCTTCGTAAGAAAACTTCTTTGCAGGATATAAGAAAATACTTTTTCAGTGTAAGAGTAGTTGATAATTGGAATTGGCTAAGCGAGGAGGTAGTTAATGCTATCTCAATCCATAGTTTTAAGGACAGGTATGATAAGTATCACTAAGTATAAAATGGAAGCGATGAGGAGACGGGAAGATACGAGCTTTGGGCTCTTTCCCATAAACACAATTAGGTAATCAACTAGGTAATCACAGTTAGGTAACTACATACATACATAACCAAGGGTAGAATTATATTGTAAAAGAAAACGAAAAATATTGAAAGTCTAGCAAAGAAAACGAATGCACTTTTTGAGATGATAAACTACGTTAGTTTTACATTAATTTTACAAATTGATAAAAAATTTCAAAGGACTCGATGTGTAGAAGGCTAAAGAACTGATTCACAAGAGCATTGTCCGAGATAATACTGAAGTGCCATTAGAGATATACGATATGAATATATAGATAAGGAATGGTATTACAAGCAAAGAGAGAAATGAAAGAAAAAATACTTTTTGTTGAAATTCCTAAAACATTAAGTTTTATTGCCAGGTCACTTTTAGCTGTAGAAGGCATTACTGAAGACAAAAGTTTAATACATGAACTATGTAGAATTAATACTGCACTAAAAATACAATTAATTAGTTCATTAGAATTAACGCTATTGCAAGGTCTGACAGACAACCTTATTCTTGTTGAGTCTAAGCCCAAGAAGGATGTGGAGAAGCTGAATATTCTATTTTATGGTTTTTATTAATATCCAACTAGTGATTCCTTTCAAGGGCTGAGGAGACTGAAGTGTCCTCTATAGCAGATGATGCAAGAATATGTAAATGACCTACCAGAGTCTGTAAATTCATTCATGAATATGTTTGCAGATGATGCAAAGATTGTGAAGAAAGCAAAAAACGAGAACAATGGTAGAGAACTTCAAGAGGATCTAAATAATCTGCATGAGTGGTCAGAAAAGTGGGTAATGAAATTCAATACTTCAAAATGTAAGGTAATGAGAATGGGTACAAGTGCAAGAAGGCCCAAGCTTGACTACTCGGTGGCAGGAGTACAACTTCAAGAGACAGAAAATGAGAGAGATCTAGGAGTAAACATACTGGCAGATTTGTCTCCAGATATACCTATAAATGGCATAGTAAGGGCAGCATATGCATTCTTATCAAATGTAAGGGTAGCCTTCAGGCACATGGACAAGGATATGTTCAGAAATATTTATGTAACCTATGTGAGGCCAAAACTCGAATATGCAGGACCCTTTTGGAATCCGCACTTGAAAAAGCACATAGCTAAGCTTGAAAAAGTTCAAAGACATGCCACGAAACTGGTGCCAGAAATACGCAATCTCAGTTATGATGAGAGGCTGAGGGAATGAGACTTACCATCACTCGAAGCTAGAAGAGTGAGGGGGGATATGGTGACAGTCTTTAAATTCCTTCACGATTATGATAGAGTGGATAGGGATCGATATTTTGATATGGCTGGCTCTAGAACTAGAGGTCATAGTTTGAAGCTTCGTAAGAAAACTTCTTTGCAGGATGTAAGGAAATAGTTTTTCAGTGTAAGAGTAGTTGATAATTGGAACTGGCTAAGCGAGGAGGTAGTTAATGCTACCTCAATCCATAGTTTTAAGAACAGGTATGATAAGTATCACTAAGTATAAAATGGAACCGATGAGGAGACGGGAAGATAAGAGCTTTGGGCTCTTTCCCGTAAACACAATTAGGTAATCACAATTAGGTAATCACACAGTCTTTAAATTCCTTCATGGTTATGATAAAGTGGCTAGGGATCGATATTTTGATATGGCTGGCTCTAGAACTAGAGGTCACAGTTTGAAGCTTCGTAAGAAAACTTCTTTGCAGGATGTAATGAAATACTTTTTCAGTGTACGAGTAGTTGATAATTGGAATTGGCTAAGCGAGGAGGTTGTTAATGCTATCTCAATCCATAGTTTTAAGGACAGGTATGATAAGTATCACTAAGTATAAAATGGAACCGATGAGGAGACGGGAAGATAGGAGCTTTGGGCTCTTTCCCGTAAACACAATTAGGTAATCTTGCTTCATTGTAGGTGACAAAGTCAACTCCTCCCTCTAACAAAGACTGTGAAGTTCAGGTGACGAAACTCTCACTCTTCTTCTTTATAAATATTTGGACTATTAAGGATAATTGGGAAATTAGGGAAGGATAAATGAAGCGTTTTAACAATAACAATAATATATACATCTTCCGAAATCAAGTAAATTTATAATAAAAACTTATATATATATATATATATATATATATATATATATATATATATATATATATATATATATATATATATATATATATATATATATATATATATATATATATATATATATATATATATATATATATATATATATATATATATATATATATATATATATATATATATATATATATATATATATAATACAAGCACACACAGAAATGGTGACAGTCTTTAAATTCTTTCATGGTTATGATAGAGTGGATAGGGATCGATATTTTGATATGGCTGGCTCTAGAACTAGAGGTCATAGTTTGAAGCTTCGTAAGAAAACTTCTTTGCAGGATGTAAGGAAATACTTTTTCAGTGTAAGAGTAGTTGATAATTGGAATTGGCAAAGCGAGGAGGTAGTTAATGCTATCTCAATCCATAGTTTTAAGGATAGGTATGATAAGTATCACTAAGTATAAAATGGAACCGATGAGGAGACGGGAAGATAGGAGCTTTGGACTCTTTCCCGTAAACACAATTAGGTAATCACAGTATATCATTGAAGATATTCTTCCTGAGAGTAGAGGCACTGAGGACATGAGGAGGAACTATCCGAAAGGAGATTACATCAAAATGAATGAGCTTTTTGCAGTTATTGACTGGAGAACCTTATTTTACAACAAATCTGTACAAGAAATGTATGACATCTTTTGTGAGAAATATGGGAAGATAGTAGATTGCTGCATACCTGTCACCAAAGTAGGTGTAATTCATGCCAGAGAGAAATGGTTCGATAATGGGTGTAAAAGAGCTAAGGAGTGGAGAGACAAATGCTGGAAAAGGTATAGGAGGAGAAAAAACATAAATGCCTGGCAAACCTACAAAAGAGCAAGAAATGACTACCTAAGTAAAAGGAGAGAGGCAGAGAGAGATTATGAGAGGGACATCACCAGGAAGGCTAAGGAAAATCCCAAGCTTTTCCACAGCTTTATCAGAGGAAAACTGAAGGTAAAAGAACAGGTTTTAAGGCTAAAGAGAGCGGATGGAAGCATCACTGAGACGGATGAAGAGATCTGCAAAGAATTGAACAAGGAGTTTCAGTCAGTATTTACAGTAGAAAATACCCTACCCCCTCAGATTGCAGTGATAGAAGCTCAAGGGCCGGTATTAGAGAACATCAACCTTACAGCCACAGAGGTATGCAAAGCGCTGATGGATTTAGATGTTCATAAAGCTACAGGTCCTGATGACATATCCCCTCATGTGCTTAAAAAATGCGCAAACACAATATCAGTGGCACTAAGTATCATATTTAAGGAGTCACTGGAGTCGGGGGAGATTCCAAGATGCTGGAAATAAGCAAATGTGATACCTATCTTCAAAAAGGGAAGGAGGGATACGGCTCTGAACTATAGACCTGTTTCCTTGACCAGCATAGTTTGCAAAGTTATGGAGAAACTACTAAGGAAACATATCTCTCTTCACTTGGAATCCTTCAACTTTTTGTCAGTGAGGCAACATGGCTTCAGAGAAGGTAGATCAACAGTAACAAACTTATTAGAATTTTATGATGAGGTAAGCCAAATCTTACAGGAAAGAGAGGGCTGGGCAGATTGCATATTCCTAGACTTCCAGAAAGCGTTTGACACTGTTCCACATGGGAGACTTATTAGGAAGCTGCAATCAATGGCTAGAATAGGTGGAAATGTTTTGGAATGGATAAAAACTTACTTAGAAGGAAGGGAACAGAGGGTTAGAGTAAGACACTCAGTGTCTGAATGGAGAAGAGTTAGTATTGGAGTTCCACAGGGTTCAGTTTTAGGGCCACTTTTGTTCCTTGTATATGTAAATGACCTACCAGAGTCTGTAAATTCATTCATGAATATGTTTGCAGATGATGCAAAGATTGTGAAGAAAGTAAAAAACGAGAACAATGGTAGAGAACTTCAGGAAGATCTAAATAATCTGCATGAGTGGTCAGAAAAGTGGCTAATGAAATTCAATACTTCAAAATGTAAGGTAATGAGAATAGGTACAAGTGCAAGAAGGCCCAAGCTTGACTACTCGGTGGCTGGAGTACAACTTCAAGAGACAGAAAATGAGAGAGATCTAGGAGTAAACATACTGGCAGATTTGTCTCCAGAAATACACATAAATGGCATAGTAAGGGCAGCATATGCATTCTTATCAAATGTAAGGGTAGCCTTCAGGCACATGGACAAGGAAATGTTCAGAAATATTTATGTAACCTATGTGAGGCCAAAACTCGAATATGCAGCCCCCTTTTGGAATCCGCACTTGAAAAAGCACATAGCTAAGTTTGAAAAAGTTCAAAGACATGCCACGAAACTGGTGCCAGAAATACGCAATCTCAGTTATGATGAGAGGCTGAGGGAATTAGACTTACCATCACTCGAAGCTAGAAGAGTGAGGGGGGATATGGTGACAGTCTTTAAATTCCTTCATGGTTATGATAGAGTGGATAGGGATCGATATTTTGATATGGCTGGCTCTAGAACTAGAGGTCATAGTTTGAAGCTTTGTAAGAAAACTTCTTCGCAGGATGTAAGGAAATAGTTTTTCAGTGTAAGAGCAGTTGATAATTGGAATTGGCTAAGCGAGGAGGTAGTTAATGCTATCTCAATCCATAGTTTTAAGGACAGGTATGATAAGTATCACTAAGTATAAAATGGAACCGATGAGGAGACGGGAAGATACGAGCTTTGGGCTCTTTCCCGTAAACACAATTAGGTAATCACAATTAGGTAATCACAATTTGGTAACTACATACATACATAACCAAGGGTAGAATTATATTGTAAAAGAAAACGAAAAATATTGAAAGTTTAGCAAAGAAAACGAATGCACTTTTTGAGATGATAAACTACGTTAGCTTTACATTAATTTCACAAATTGATAAAACATTTCAAAGGACTCGATGTGTAGAAGGCTAAAGAACTGATTCACAAGAGCATTGTCCGAGATAATACTGAAGTGCCATTAAAGATATACGATATGAATACATAGATAAGGAATGGTATTACAAGCAAAGAGAGAAATGAAAGAAAAAATACTTTTTGTTGAAATTCCTAAAACATTAAGTTTTATTGCCAGGTCACTTTTAGCTGTAGAAGGCATTACTGAAGACAAAAGTTTAATACATGAACTATGTAGAATTAATACTGCACTAAAAATACAATTAATTAGTTCATTAGAATTAATGCTATTGCAAGGTCTGACAGACAACCTTATTCTTGTTGAGTCTAAGCCCAAGAAGGATGTGGAGAAGCTGAATATTCTATTTTATGGTTTTTATTAATATCCAACTAGTGATTCCTTTCAAGGGCTGAGGAGACTGAAGTGTCCTCTATAGCAGATGATGCAAGAATATGTAAATGACCTACCAGAGTCTGTAAATTCATTCATGAGTATGTTTGCAGATGATGCAAAGATTGTGAAGAAAGTAAAAAACGAGAACAATGGTAGAGAACTTCAAGAGGATCTAAATAATCTGCATGAGTGGTCAGAAAAGTGGCTAATGAAATTCAATACTTCAAAATGTAAGGTAATGAGAATGGGTACAAGTGCAAGAAGGCCCAAGCTTGACTACTCGGTGGCAGGAGTACAACTTCAAGAGACAGAAAATGAGAGAGATCTAGGAGTAAACATACTGGCATATTTGTTTCCAGAAATACATATAAATGGCATAGTAAGGGCAGCATATGCATTCTTATCAAATGTAAGGGTAGCCTTCAGGCACATGGACAAGGATATGTTCAGAAATATTTATGTAACCTATGTGAGGCCAAAACTCGAATATGCAGCCCCCTTTTGGAATCCGCACTTGAAAAAGCACATAGCTAAGCTTGAAAAAGTTCAAAGACATGCCACGAAACTGGTGCCAGAAATACGCAATCTCAGTTATGATGAGAGGCTGAGGGAATGAGACTTACCATCACTCGAAGCTAGAAGAGTGAGGGGGGATATGGTGACAGTCTTTAAATTCCTTCACGGTTATGATAGAGTGGATAGGGATCGATATTTTGATATGGCTGGCTCTAGAACTAGAGGTCATAGTTTGAAGCATCGTAAGAAAACTTCTTTGCAGGATGTAAGGAAATACTTTTTCAGTGTAAGAGTAGTTGATAATTGGAACTGGCTAAGCGAGGAGGTAGTTAATGCTATCTCAATCCATAGTTTTAAGAACAGGTATGATAAGTATCACTAAGTATAAAATGGAACCGATGAGGAGACGGGAAGATAGGAGCTTTGGTCTCTTTCCCGTAAACACAATTAGGTAATCACAATTAGGTAATCACACAGTCTTTAAATTCCTTCATGGTTATGATAGAGTGGCTAGGGATCGATGTTTTGATATGGCTGGCTCTAGAACTTGAGGTCACAGTTTGAAGCTTCGTAAGAAAACTTCTTTGCAGGATGTAATGAAATACTTTTTCAGTGTAAGAGTAGTTGATAATTGGAATTGGCTAAGCGAGGAGGTTGTTAATGCTATCTCAATCCATAGTTTTAAGGACAGGTATGATAAGTATCACTAAGTATAAAATGGAACCGATGAGGAGACGGGAAGATAGGAGCTTTGGGCTCTTTCCCGTAAGCACAATTAGGTAATCTTGTTTCATTGTTGGTGACAAAGTCAACTCCTCCCTCTAACAAAGACTGTGAAGTTCAGGTGACGAAACTCTCACTCTTCTTCTTTATAAATATTTGGACTATTAAGGATAATTGGGAAATTAGGGAAGGATAAATGAAGCGTTTTAACAATAACAATAATATATACATCTTCCGAAATCAAGTAAATTTATAATGAAAACTTATATATATATATATATATATATATATATATATATATAAATATATATATATATATATATATATATATATATATATATATATATATATATATATATATATATATATATATATATATATATATATATATATATATATATATATATATATATATATATATATATATATATATATATATATATATATATATATATATATATATATCTATAATACAAGCACACACAGAAATGGTGACAGTCTTTAAATTCCTTCATGGTTATGATAGAGTGGATAGGGATCGATATTTTGATATGGCTGGCTCTAGAACTAGAGGTCATAGTTTGAAGCTTCGTAAGAAAACTTCTTTGCAGGATGTAAGGAAATACTTTTTCAGTGTAAGAGTAGTTGATAATTGGAATTGGCTAAGCGAGGAGGTAGTTAACGCTATTGTGGTGACTATGCCCAGAATGCCTGCTTTCACCTGGTCAATGAATAGT
>JAXCGZ010017916.1:0-33973 GCA_037179515.1 Halocaridina rubra | reverse complement strand
ATACAGCATAGATATAAAGAAAAATATAGTTATGCTTTCTGTTTTTATGCCTGTGACACCGGGACAGGTAAAAACTGCCTTAATCAATAAATGCCCGGGCACAAGAAAAAACCAAGATGAAGGAAAAGAAAAAGGTTAAGAACAAGGCAGAGATGAGGTAATATCACACAAAGGAAAACGACAGACAGAAAAAGCAGTCAAAGTACAGAGGACCCAGATATATGAAGGACTAGGCCCTGAGATGACGATAGATCAGCTTTTTCAAGGATGATAGGTCATAAGAATTAGGAAAAACAGAAGGAGGAAGAGAGCTCCAGAGTCTGGAGGTAGATGGGAAGAAACAGTCATTGAACCGAAAGATCTGCGAGCTACAAATCTCCATACAGTACCTGTGAGATGAGGCCGCTTGGCGAGTGTTACACGGCCTCGGCAGTGGGTGAGGGATGCAACTCGCCCACTCATCAGAGTGGCGATGGAAGTAGTAGTGATAGAAAAGAGAAAGGGAAGATGCGTTATGGCGAAGAGAGAGAGAATCCAGATTAGAAGCGGTCTCATCTCACATGTACTGTGTGGAGATTTGTAGCTCGTGGTTTGGTCGGTGCAGTGACTGCTTCTTCCCATCTACTTCCAGACTCTGGAACTCTCTTCCTCCTTCTGTCTTTCCTGATTCTTATGACCTTTCATCCTTCAAAAAGCAAGTCTATAGTCATCTTAGTGCCTAGTCCTCCATATCTCTGGGCCCTCTGTACTTTGACTGTTTTTTCTGTCTGTCATTTTCCTTTGTGTGACATTACCGCATCTCTGCCTTGTCCTTAACCTTTTTCTTTTCCTTCATCTAGGTACTTTCTCGTGCCCAAGCCTTTATTGATAAGGGCAGTTTCTGCCTGTCCCGGTGTCACACTCACAAAAAAAGAAGGATCATTGATGAGTCTGACTGCTTTAGATTCGACCCTATCAAGGAGATAAGTATAAGAAGAAGCACCCCAGATGGAAGTATTATAAGCAGGGATGGATAATACCTTTACAAATTCTAGGTAACTGTAAACAAGAAAAATAATGAAGGAATGGAAACAAACCCCCCAA
This sequence comes from Halocaridina rubra, assembly GCA_037179515.1. NCBI lineage: Eukaryota > Metazoa > Arthropoda > Malacostraca > Decapoda > Atyidae > Halocaridina > Halocaridina rubra. Next base: position 32,890 of record JAXCGZ010017916.1, on the reverse strand, counting down.
TTTTTTGGATGAAGATTTAGAAATGTGGATTATGTGATTCCTCCAAGACAAGTTAGAGACTACATGGATTCCTAAAATGTTGATATAATTAAGAGGGTAAATTTCGTAAGTTTCGAAGACAATAGGGTTATCAGGAGAAGAAAGAGATAAAGAGATAGCCAGAAACTGTCTTGGAGGCATTGAATTTAACTAAATGGTGAACTTAAGTTTATCTTGTACTACAAAAAAAAAAAAAAAAAAAAAAAAAAAAAAAAAAAAAAAAAAAAAAAAAAAATATATATATATATATATATATATATATATATATATATATATATATATATATATATATATATATATATATATATATATATATATATATATATATATATATATATATTGTTGAGTTTATGTAGTACAAGATAAACTTAAGTTCACCATATATATATATATATATATATATATATATATATATATATATATATATATATATATATATATATATATATATATATATATATATATATATATATATATATATATTGTTGAGTTTATGTAGTACAAGATAAACTTAAGTTCACCATATATATATATATATATATATATATATATATATATATATATATATATATATATATATATATATATATATATATATATATATATTGCTGAGTTTATGTAGTACAAGATAAACTTAAGTTCACCATATATATATATATATATATATATATATATATATATATATATATATATATATAAATATATATATATATATATATATATATATATATATATATATATACACCCTGCATATATATATATATATATATATATATATATATATATATATATATATATATATATATATATATATATATATATATATATATATGTATGAATAATTTTTTACCTTGACCGGGACTCGAACCTAGGACTTATAATTACTAAGTCAAGGCGCTACTAATTACACACCACAGAAGGTATAAAAGGAATCCAACCTTATAGCTTATATCTGCTATATTTAGGAATGAACGCATTCTATCTGAATGCCACTATGTTCATATTACAGATTCCCCAACCTCACTCGTGGCTTCATTTTAGCATTTAATTCAATTCCCAATCTCATTCGGGTCTTACAATAACCAAACAAGCACATTACATATGTGAAAACATGAATAATTTTTTTTACCCCGACCGGGACTCGAACCTAGGACTTATAATTACTAAGTCAAGGCACTACCAACTACACACCACAGGAGGTGTAAAAGGAATCCAACCTTATAGCTTATATCTGCTATACTTATGAATGAACGCATTATATCTGAATGCCACTATGTTCATATTACAGATTCCCCAACCTCACTCGTGGCTTCATTTTAGCATTTAATTCAATTCCCAATCTCATTCGGGTCTTACAATAACCAAGCAAGCACATTACATATGTGAAAACATGAATAATTTTGTATTCATGTTTTCACATATGTAATGTGCTTGCTTGGTTATTGGAAGACCCGAATGAGATTGGGAATTGAATTAAATGCTAAAATGAAGCCACGAGTGAGGTTGGGGAATCTGTAATATGAACATAGTGGCATTCAGATAGAATGCGTTCATTCCTAAATATAGCAGATATAAGCTATAAGGTTGGATTCCTTTTATACCTTCTGTGGTGTGTAGTTGGTAGCGCCTTGACTTAGTAATTATAAATCCTAGGTTCGAGTCCTGGTCGGGGTAAAAAAAAAAAAAAAAAAATCATGTTTTCACATATGTAATGTGCTTGCTGGGTTATTGTAAGACCCGAATGAGATTGGGAATTGAATTAAATGCTAAAATGAAGCCAAGGGTGAGGTTGGGGAATCTGTAATATGAATATAGTGGCATTCAGATAGAATGCGTTCATTCGTAAGTATAGCAGATATAAGCTATAAGGTTGGATTCCTTTTATACCCTCTGTGGTGTGTAGTTGGTAGCGCCTTGACTTAGTAATTATAAGTCCTAGGTTCGAGTCCCGGTCGGGTTAAAAAAAAATAAATAAATAAATTATTCATGTTTTCACATATGTAATGTGCTTGCTTGGTTATATATATATATATATATATATATATATATATATATATATATATATATATATATATATATATATATATATATACACCCTGTATATATATATATATATATATATATATATATATATATATATATATATATATATATATATATATCCGGTTCCGGTTTTACGTCACGGACTCCCTTATCAACCAAGGGCTAGGACGGTTGCCTTCTTGCGAAAGACTTGTTTATATATATATATATATATATATATATATATATATATATATATATATATATATATATATATATATATATATATATATATATAGAGGGTATATATATATATATATATATATATATATATATATATATATATATATATATATATATATATATATATATATATATATATATATATATATATATATATATACATACATACATATACCGTGGCTGTTTCCCCCTTAAATTGGGGGTAGCCGACGTCAAGAAAGGAAAGTTTGGGGAGAAGTTATTCTCCCCTCTCCTCCCCCTCTTCGTTGACGCCTCTCAGGAGGTTGATACAAGGGAGGGGATTCCCAGTCCCCCCGCCCCGTCCACTTTTAGTATATATATATATATATATATATATATATATATATATATATATATATATATATATATATATATATATATATATATATATATATATATATATATATATATATATATATATATATATATATATATATTGTTGAGTTTATGTAGTACAAGATAAACTTAAGTTCAACATTTATATATATATATATATATATATATATATATATATATATATATATATATATATATATATATATATATATATATATATATTATATATATTGCTTCTTTCACTCTTCACTATTCTAACATTTGTGGGCTGAACTCGAATCTTTCGCCTGTGGAACAGCACTTGGGCACTTTCCTCCCTAACCTCCTCCCCCTATCTGAAACCCAGCTGTCTGTACATGCTTCCACTGACCCATTCCAAATCTCTCACTATAATCTGTATACTCGTTTTTGTTACAAAGGTGGGGTCTGTGCATACTGCAACACTGACATTCCTAATGTGAGGCTCATGGACCTTGAATCTCCTGACTTTGATGTTCTTTGGCTAAAAGTCTATCTCTCCACTACCACTATCTTCCTCTGCTTCAGCTACTGTTCTCCAAACTCCACCAAGTTTATGTCTTTCTTTGAATATCTATCCTCGTGCCAAGAGTCCTTGCTATCTTTTCACCCACAAGCAGAAGTTTTCTACATTGGAGACTTCAATGTACACCACAGTGAGTGGCTTCATTCTTCTCACACTGATGTGGGAGGAAGCGAAGCCCTTGCTTTCTCTATTACTCACGATCTGGAGCAAATTATCAAACATCCTTCTCGCGTTCCTGATCGTCGCGAACATGCTGCAAACACTCTTGACCTATTCTTTACTTCTAACCATTCAAACTACTCTTATTCCATGCTTTCCCCTCTTGGTAAATCTGACCACTCTATGATCTCAGTCTCTTCAATTTCCGCTCCCCCACCACCAATCCCTCCTACTCAGCGCCGCCTTTGGCACTTTGAGCGTACACAACATGAAAATTTGCATAACTTTCTCTTTGACTTCCCATGGGATGACTACTGCTTTCAGTCCCACAACCCTGATCAGGTAGCTCTAAAAGTTGTCGAGATCATGACCGCGGGAATGGAGGCATACATCCCTTCTTCTACAAAAACTTTCTCTCCTCCTAAACCTTGGTTTGACCGTGCCTGCTCCATGGCTATCCAGACTAGGAATCAGGCTCACCGATCTTACCTAGCCTCTCCTTCCGATTTAACTCACTCTGCTTTTATTATAGCTAGGAATCGCTGTACTGCTCAGATTCAAAGGTCTAAGACTTCCCTTATAAAAAGGAAAGTTGATGACCTTAAATCCTCTCCCTCTGACAAATGCTTCTGGTCCTTAGCCACAAACCTCTCCAAAAACCTCTGTACCTCAAGCTTTCCCCCTCTCATTCGCTCTGAGAGTTCTATAGCTTGCTCTCCCACTGACAAAGCCACTCCCTTTGGCTCTCAGTTTTCTGTCAACTCTTCTATCAACGATTCCAGCGCACCTGTTCCTCAGTCTTTTCCCCTCTCTAACCCTATGACCTCCCTTATCCTTTCTTCACGCAAAGTTCTTAAGGTTCTTTGCTCGCTAAAGACGGACAAGGCATCTGGTCCTGATGGTATCCCTGCAAGGTTCCTTAAGGAGTTTGCAAATGATGTGGCTCCCTTGCTTTGCCGTCTTTTTCGCCTCATTCTGTCAACCAGTATCTATCCTTCATCTTGGAAGCATGCTCTAGTTCAACCTGTTCCTAAGAAGGGTGACCGCTCTATTCCTTCAAACTACTGACCTATTGCCCTAACTTCCTCTATTGCTAAAGTTTTCGAAACTTTGCTCAATGCTCACTTCTTGAAATGCCTTGAGTCTAACTCACTTATCTCCGATCACCAGTACGGCATCCGCAATGCAAAATCCACTGGTGATCTCCTGTCCTATCTCACTCATGTATGATCATCTTCTTTGAGGAACTATGGGGAATCCTTTGTCGTCGCCCTTGATATCTCTAAGGCTTTTGACAGAGTCGGGCACAAGGCTCTGTTGGCCAAACTCCCTGCCAACGGCTTTACCCCTTCTTTCTGTTCTCTGATTTCCAGTTTTCTTACTGACCGTTCTATATCTGTAGTTGTTGATGGCGTGACATCTAGCCCTTTCTCTGTTACCAGTGGTGTTCCACAAGGCTCTGTTCTTTCACCTACTCTCTTCCTTCTCTTTATCAATGATCTTCTACAATCCCCATCTTCCTCTCTTCTTCATGCCTTTGCTGATGATTCTACCCTTCACTTTTCCTCTGTCTTTTCTTTACAACCTTCACCTGTTACTCGTAATCAATCTCGTATCACTCTTTCTTCTACTCTTAACTCCGATTTACAGAGAGTATATGAATGGGGCACTCAAAATTTAGTTAAATTCAATGCCTCCAAGACACAGTTTCTGGCTATCTCTTTATCTTCTTCTCCTCCTGATAACCCTTTTGTCTTTGAAACTAATGAAATTTACACTCTTAACTCTACCAACATATTAGAAATCCATATAGCCTCTAACTTGTCTTGGAGAAATCACATAATCCAAATTTCTAAATCTTCATCCAAAAAATTGGGGGTTTTGTTTCGTTATCATCATTACTTTTACTCATTGCAGTTACTTAAAATCTACAAAGGTCTTATCTGCCCCTGCTTAGAATACTGCTCACACATCTGGGGTGCTTCTTCCTTTACTTATCTTCTTGATAGGTTTGAATTTAAGGCAGTCAGACTCATTAATGATCCTTCTCTTACTTCTAACCTGGATTCTCTCTCTCTTCGCTGTAAGGTATCTTCCCTTTCGCTTTTCTATCGCTACTACTTCCATCGCTGCTCTGATGAGTTGGCGAGTTGCATCCCTCCTCCACTGCCAAGGCCACGTAACACTCGCCAAGCGGCCTTATCTCACAGGTACTGTATGGAGATATGTAGCTCGCGGATTGGTCGGTGCAGCGACTGCTTCTTCCCATCTACCTCCAGACTCTGGAACTCTCTTCCTCCTTCTATCTTTCCTAATTCTTATGGCCTTTCATCCTTCAAAAAGCAGATTTATCGTCATCTCAGAGCCTGGTCCTCCATATCTCTGGGTCCTCTGTACTTTTGACTGTTTTTTTCTGTCTGTCGTTTTCCTTTGTGTGATATTACCTCATCTCTGCCTTCCCCTTAACCCTTTTCTTTTCCTTTGTTTTGGTATTTTCTCGTGCCCGGGCCTTTATTGATGAGGGCAGTTTCTGCCTGTCCTGGTGTCACACTCTTAAAAAAAAAAAAAAAAAAAAAAAAAAAAAAAATATATATATATATATATATATATATATATATATATATATATATATATATATATATATATATATATATATATATATATATATATATACAGTGTTGCCTCACTTATCGCGGTAGTTCGAATCCGGGACCCGGCGCGAACCAGGAAATCCGCGAAGTAGGATCAGCCTATATGTACATAGATATTTTAATATATTTTTACGTTTACACTGTATAAACTGTCCCTGTACTGTTAACATACCACCCTTTACTTCATAGATAACAGCATGCAAGCGTAAATATATATATGAAAGTGATAGGAAAACTTACCGTGAATGTGATGATGACGTGACATACATGCTCATTTACAATTATTTTTTCGTTTACGTATTGTATAAACTCTCCCTGCACTGTTAGAAAAAAACACCCTTAACATTATAAATAACAGCAAGCAACGTAAATTTTTATGAAAGTGATAGATAAAATTACGATGAATGAGGTGATGATGACGTGACACATACTCATTTACAATTATTTTTTCGTTTACGAACTGTATAAACCCTCCCTGCACTGTTAAAAAAACACCCTTTACATTGTATATAACAGCACGCAACGTAAATTTCAATAAAAAAAATGAAAATACTGAAATTTTTTTTTCTCAATATTTTAATATTTTTGTGTATACCAATAAAATAAAATAATAATTTATCCAAGAAACGCGAATAACCGAGGTAACACTGATATATATATATATATATATATATATATATATATATATATATATATATATATATATATATATATATATATATATATATATATATATATATTGTGGAGGATTTCCAATGTGTTATTACCCCTCAATCTTATAACCCCCTAAATTCGGAAATCCTGACACGGCTTTGGTAGAGGCCTACAAGTGTTCTAAATATTAAAATCTTCTACCAATAAAATATAATTAATATTAGATGCATATACATACATGCAACTACATTATAAGGGAGTTTGTGAACTGTTGATATGTGAATGATTAAATAAACTCTCCTCACCTTAAAGTAAAACTTCCTCATACAGAATAATAAATTTTCCGACATACATTCTACCAACGATGCTTGAGTGTCTCGTAGCATCTCACGACAGCAACTGAGAATAAACTCATAAATGAGACAAAACACAAACTCTATCGTTCACATTTTTCAGAATCATTAGAATAAAATTTCACAATGACATTAAATATATCGTTCATTCAATACAAGAAAAATCATGTTCTGAACACGTGGTGGACAATTATAATTGCCAAGAACTCTCTGTTTACACAAACTAATCAACGTTATCATGACGCGGTCAAAGCTTAATTGGCAGAAAGCCTACCAAAGCAGATTTCGCTCTCCACTTCGGAGCTATACATACACTATGCATAAAAATACTGGTACATACTTCATATAAATGAATACGTATACATACAATGTCTGTAAATCTACATACATGCACTTAAACTACAATAAACAAACCTGTCATGCAAAAATAAACTGTCTTGAAATATAGTCAAGACATATATATATATATATATATATATATATATATATATATATATATATATATATATATATATATATATATATATATATATATATATATATATATATATATATATATATATATATATATATATATATATATATATATATATATATATATATATATATATATATATACATATATATATATATCGAACTATAAATTCGACTTTCCAAAAAAGGGGGAAAAAATATTTTGCCAATATATAAATACTTATTGTGCAGTGGATAAGTGGTCTTGACAATATTGATTTATAAAATATTTCCATTAAAAGTATGTTATATTTCCTTAGGTTTTCCAATATTTAAATAGGAGTAAGTACAAAATTATAATAGAATCGGTTGATTGGAAATAGAACTGAATTCATCTCTCTCTTGACCCGGAGTTAATGATCACCTCGGAACCTTTTGACAGGACTGCTACTACTACTACTTCATTTATGGGACTTCGTTCATCGACAAGGATTGTTCTAGTTATATTTCAACAATGGCAGTGTAATATAATCCAGAAAAAAGGCTGACTCAGTAGAAGTCAGCGACATTCGTATGGAGGAATAAGCTGTGAAGAAATGTGAAAATTAAATATTTTGTCATTAGGAGAAATTTTCCCAGTGCTGTTGTTGATAAACTTGTCATCAAATCGTGATTGGTGGCAGCGGCGTCTATTATTAAGACGTATTTTAGTTTCTGAGTCTATATTTCTATTCGATTGGCGTCTCAGGCTGCTTTAGCAGACAAATTAAAGTTTTCACGAAGATAAAAGGTTTCGTGCTCTGCTGTTCAGTATTGTGTGGAGGTGTGGCACACAAGATGTCAGAATCTTATGGTAAGTGGCAGTTAATGAATCCGTTGAAGAGTCAGTCAATTCATTGTGGCACATTTAACACTGTTGTGGCCGATCCATTATTATAATTGGAGGTACGCAGTTTGCAGGTGAAGATTCTGTTTAACCTTTTTTTATTTTTTTATTGTGACCTTGATGGCCTAAATAAACGAGGGGTAGTCAAACTTAGCCTGAAAAATAGTGCTTTACGACAGTTTTTAAGGTGGCAATTCATTCTAAGATATAAACCATGGGAAATAGATCATAAATTACTTTTTTTTTGGGGGGGGGGGGCTAGGATGGGTTATTTTAGCATACAATTTAGGACTTTTTTCAAGGTTATATTGATTCAAAAGACATCCAAAATTATAGGAAAAATATAGTTTTAACGCCTAAGATTCGTTTTATGCACCTTTTCTGTTTTTGGAAAAAAACTTTTTCTGATAGATTTCGATGTATTTTAAATATATCTGATAATTGCTTTCTTGGGAAATTAAAATTTTTTGTGTTAGGGCAAATACTGATAGGCGACATTGGGAATTTACATATCAAAATTAACTAATCTCACATAAGCTAGCCTAATATAAACAAATTAACCAGACATAACCCGAATTCAAAGCTCTACACACCTTGAAAGGGTGAATTTGGGTGCAAAACTAATTTTTTGGGTAGGTTATGGAAGGGTGTATGAAATGAATCTTAACCAAATTGAGACAACTCCAATTGTAAAAAAAATTACTGTGTTTCTAGTCTGACACTTGTTTGACAATTAGAAAATCAACTTTGGAAGCACCTATCTGTGACAGTTGTGTAAAAACAAAAAGTGCAATATACTTCCAGAAGACCCAGAATCAATCATTCTCCTTAGCCCTAGAAGTTGCAGGAAGCTTAGGCAGCCAAAGATTTCCACCAGTATCATTTCTTAAATGCAGTGTTTATTCAAATTCAAAGCTATATTTTTCTTATATTTCTTGAATATACATGGGTCCTCGGTTTACATTGTCCTTGAGTTATGATGTTTCGTGTTTACAGCACAGCTCCCATAAATTATGTTGCTTCTTTTATGAAAATTTTGGCTCGTATCATGTCTCCCAAGGTAAAGTAAATTCATCTGATGGCAAAAAAAAGAAAGCCATCACTATGGAAGTGAAAATAGATAGTAAAATGCATAGAAAAGGGAAAACATCTACTATTGCATTATCATAGGTTCTTATTAGGTGTGTTTCGACTTATACTGAAACTTGGGTTACGTCACTTTTCAGGAGCAAACTTAATCCGTTCCTTAACCCCATTCGTGAGTCGAAATGTTCATAACTCAAAACAATTTTTCCCATTGAAATGCATGTAATTTCAGTTAATCCGTTTCCCAGGCCTAAAAATATACCTTTTTAAATTTTATTTATGGGTTTATATGTTACAAAAATGTATAAATGATTAGAAAATAACCTTAATCATAGAAAAATATTCTTCTGTACTAAAATAAAACATGGTACAGTATTTACCTTTGTGGTTGATTTTTCTGGCACATGTGGAGGAGAAGGAGCAGGAGGACTCCTTCGATGGAGAGTCTCCTTCAATAAAACCGTTGGACAGCTGTTCAGGTACGGTCTGTATTTCTGGTGTTTTCTCTCTGCATATATGTTCTCTCTTAGAAAATGGTTCTCTGGCTGGTATTGGTGCAAGAAAATGATCCAGAGAAAGTTATTTTTTTCTTTGTTGATAAATTTTTCTTAAATGAGACATCACATTGTCATTTAAAATTTTCACTGCTCTGTTGCTCTCAGTATTGTCTGGGTGATGAGTCTCAGTGAAAGCCTGCACATCGCTCCATTTAGTAAAAATTTATTTCAACTTTTCACTTGACACCTTTACCCTCTCATCCCCCTTCTCCTCTGATTGCTCCTCTTGGATAGTCTTTATCTGTTCGTGTTGCAACTCTATCAACTCTTCGGTGGTGAGTTCTTGATTGTGGTCCTCCAACAGGTCCTCCACATCCTCCTTGTTGACTTCCAAGCCCAAAGTTTTGCCCGTGGTCACACCCTCATTCACTATATTAACAGCTGTCTCCTTCTTGGAACCCTTAAAGTGTCTATTGCAACACGCAGTAAGAGATCTCCTTCCATGCCTTATCAGTGAGGCCTATGCAGTGGAGGATATTGAATTGGTCTTTCCAGAATTCACGCAGGGTCAAATCCGTGTGGGTGACCTGGAAACTTCTCGCAAAAAGACCCTTCGTATACAGTTTCTTAATATTTGAAATGACTTGCTATTCCTTGGTCTGGAGGAGAGAAGTGGTGTTTGGGGGCAGAAATTTGACTTTTATGAAGTCGTATTCAACAGCAAGGTCTTCTTCCAAACCTGGAGGATGGGCAGGAGCATTGTCCTTTATCAGGAGACACTTCTTAAGGGGCAAACCGTTTTCCTCAATATATTTCTTGACAGCTGGCACAAACACTTCAGTCAACCATTCTATGAATAGGATACATGTTACCAAAGCCTTGCTATTTGACCTCCACGTTACCGGAAGTCTAGCCTTCAACACATTATTGTGCTTAAAAACGCACGGATCTTCAGAGTGGTAGACTAAAGTAGGCTTAAGTTTTTCAAATCTGCCTCTACTTGCTTTAAGTTCGTCAATTTTACCGCCACTAGCACTCTTAGTGTTCGCTACTAAATCACTGTTGAGCCTTCGAGCATGTTACAGCCTCACTAACATTATATCCAGCAAGCTCTTTTTCATTTATGAACTCTAACAATAATTTTTCTACCACTTCTATGATCTGAGACCTAGTCTTCTTTAAAATATCTACTCCTTTAGCCTCATCAGCCAACTGTGAGACCTCTTTATTATACTGCCTGGTGAGATCAAAATCACATACACTGCTCTCATGTCTAGCTATTATTCCGTTCTCCCGTTTCCACTCTAATACGTTTAGACATTTTAACGCCACTGTCACAGACTTTCTTCACTTTCTTAAGAGCCATAATGAGGGCTAGCTTAAGGTTAAAAGCAAAATAAATCTGGAAATCTGCAACAACAGTACAACTAATGAACTTCACAGTGCAGGTACCAACACGCGGTCGCCTGGGCGGATGTGCGTGTGTATGCGTGTTCGTACCTCGAGGATTGTTTGTGGGTCGATGCAAAATATGTTCAAAAATTGTGTTTGTAGGTTGATTTGTTCGTGGTTGGGGGCATTCGTAGGTGCAGGATCTACTGTATATATATATATATATATATATATATATATATATATATATATATATATATATATATATATATATATATATATATATATATATATATATATACCTAGTTCTCAGAATAACGCCTAGATAGGTTCTCAGAAGTGTCGGTTAATGGAAAATCGCGTGAAAAAACAAGTCATTTTCCATAGGAAACAATGATAAAGGGCATAGATACGTTCCAAACCTTACATAGACACACCATGCCAAAGATATAAGATAAGTATAAAAATATATTTTATTACTACATAGCAAAGCAGAAAACCCTGTATCTATTTTTATGAGTATACAAAAGATATTCATATTCACTTTACAGATAGAAATTAACATACATTACTGTACTGTACTCTATTATGCAGTGGGCAACAGTTATACAGTACACTGGGACATGCTTGGTGGCTGTGAGCAAGTAACTTTTGTGGTAGAAGAGGAGGAGGATGCAGGAGAACGAACCTCTATCTGCAAATGTAAACAAAGATAAAATAGAAATTATAAATAACCAAAGCAAGACTAAAAAACTAAAAAAAAAAATTATTATGGAATGCCTAAATCTACCATATGACAGATTAAAAAAAACCTACTCTACATTCTCTAGACAGGCGCAGAGTTTGGGGGGATATGATTTAGGTGTATAAATGGTTAAAAGGGATTAACAAGGGTGATATTAATAGTTTTAAATATTCATGATCAAACCAGAACTCGTAATGGGTAATGGATTTAAGCTTGATAAATTTAGGTTCAGAAGGGAAATTGGTGAAAATTGGCTTTTTAATACTGTAGAGTATTCCTAGTAGGATAATAAATGCCAATACCTTAGACACCTTCAAATGTAGATTAGATAGACATATGACAGAGGTAGGGTGGGTGTATATATAATGTATAATGATGATGATCTTTTCTTATCGTAATCCTCTTTGTACTTGTGGAAGAAGCGTCCGCGTGTGCTTATTTAAAAGATTTTTTTTTTTTTTGGAGGGGGGGGGATTATTCGCGAAATTCGAATTTTTTACTATTATTTTTTGGGGGCGTTATTGCAATTTCGCGGATAAAAAAATTGCGCATAAAAGGAACAATGTATATATATATATATATATATATATATATATATATATATATATATATATATATATGTGTGTGTGTGTGTGTGTAAACCTTGTTCCTTTTTTCCGCGTTTTTTGTTAACCGCAAAATTGCAATAACGCACAAAAAAAATAATAGTAAAAAAAATACGAAATTCGCGAATAAAGGCCATGCAAAAAAATTAGAAAAAAAAATTTTAATTTTAGTAAAAGATCGACCGCCTCAGAGGCACTTTTCCATCCTCCTCCTCCTCTTCTACCACTTAATGCGATCGGATATTTTGAAGAATATTGAAAAAAAGCATTAAGAACAAACAGCAAACATATTTTCTATATAGTATCATCAGGGAAATAGCGTGCGAGGGTGCATCAGCTGATACGGAAGTAGCAAAACGGTTTGCCGATAGAGGTTCATTCTCCCGCATTCTCCTATTCCTCTACCGCTTAATGCGATAGAATATTATGAAAGATTCGATTTTACGTCACGAACTCCCTTTTCTACTAAGGGCTAGGACGGTTGCCTTCTTGCGAAGGACTTGTTTTGGCAGATGTAATCATTACCCTGAGTGTACGCCCTTACTAACCTCAGTCCGTGACGGGGCGCGAACCCTCGACCTGCCGCCTCAGAGTCGCGAACGCTACCATTTTGCCACGGAGACTACTGCGATCGAATATTATGAAGAAAATAAAAAAAAAAGCATTAAGAACAATCAGCAAACAAATTTTCGATATAATGTCGTCAGGGAAATAGCGTGCGAGGGTGCATCAGCTGATACGGAAGTGTGACAACGAGTTTGCAGATAGAGGTTCGTTCTTCCGCATCCTCTTCCTCTTCTACCACTTAATGCGATCGGATATTATGAAGATAATGGAAAAAAAAGCATTAAGAACAAACAGCAAGCATACTCTCGATATAATATCATCAGGGAAATAGCGTGTGAGTGTGCATCAGCTGATACGGAAGTGTGACAAAACGCTTGCATCCTCTTCTTCACCGCCACCATCAGTGTTGCCAGAATAGATGAATAAGAGAAATGATAAATCTATCTATCTACCTTGGCTGTTCCCCCTTTTAATTGGGGGGTAGCCGACATTAAAAAAAGAAAACAATAAGGGGCAAATATACATGTAAGCTGGTAAGTTATTTCAAGTATCTTAAAGATGAAGTACATTCTTATTTAAATTACAGTACAGTGATCCCCCGCTGTATCGCGTTTCTTGGTTCACGTTTTCACTGTACCACGGTTTTTTTTTTTGGCAAATTATTATTTTATTTTTGGGGTATACGCAACAATATTAAAATCTTGAAAAAAAAAACATTTTCATTATTTTCATTTTTTATTGAAAAAAACAAATTTCATTATTTAATTGATAAAATAAAGTTATTTCCCAGCCTACGAATAATAAAACAGTAAAAAATAGTAAAAAAACATAAATTTAGATATATAACTCACAGTACAGGGTATTGCATCATGTCAAATAGTGTCCGATAGCGTACAATGTATTGGGGTCGCACCTAAGTGAGCTAGCATATACTGTATATTAAAATTTCCAGTAGTTTCATGATTTTATTGATAAAAGAACGTATTTCTAGCCTAAGAATAATAAAACAGTAAAAAATAGTAAAAAACATAAATACTAACAGTATTGCACCACGTAAAATACGATACCTGTATCAGCGTTTTGGAAAACGCAAAGGCTCTCACCTACGTGACCTAGTGAATATTAAAATTTTCATTATTTTATTGATAAAACAAGTATTTCCTAGCCTAAGAATAATAAAACAGTAAAAAGTAATAAAAAACATAAAGTACTAACGGTATTGCACCATCTAAAATACGATACCGCTATCAGCTTTTCGGAAAACGAAAAGGCTCTCACCTACGTGAGATAGTTCATGGAATGCTATTGGCTGAAAGGTCGGGAGACGACGAATCACAGAATTGTTTTTCTGTATGTTCTGTACCATGGGGTCTGATTGGCTTTTTATTGCAGTTTGCTTTTCCCTCCATTTTCCAATGTGCCGCCTCACTCGTTCAGTCTAACTCACGTGTGCGCCGTTCTCGTTGTGCTTATTAATACGTTTTGCTTGTGGTTGTGTTTTCACGCGTAATTTAACCTTTGCAATGCCTCCCAAACGTCCTTCACCTTCTAAGGCTTCTGGTAGTCAGCTTAAGCGGCAAAGGAAAATGTTAACCATTGTAGATAAAGTGAAACTCTTAGATATGTTGAAAGAAGGAAAAAGGTTCACGGATGTCGGCCGCTATTTTGGCCTCAATGAATCTACTGTTCGCTACATCAAAAAGGACGAGGCAAAGATCAGGAAAACAGCGAGTATTTCTTTTGATAAATCAGCGAAGAGGGTTGTAACATCCTGCAATAAGGCAGTAGTGCGGATGGAAGCTGCTTTGGCCCTGTGGATTGCCGATTGCAGAAAGAAAAACATCAGCTTAGACACCAATATCATACAAACAAAGGCGAAGAAGCTGTACGATACATTTGCTACAAACGAACCCGTCGACGACAGTGGCGACCTTGGAGAGGAGGAGGGGAGAGAAGAAGATATCGACGACCCACAACCAGGACCCTTTAGCGATTCCCCACCGAGGATACAATCGTTCATTGCTAGCAAGGGATGGTTCTTCAAATTTCAAAAACGCTATGGCCTAAAATACGTTTCAGTGCATGGCGAAGCTGCCTCTGCAGATACAGCTGCTGCAGAAAATTACGTCAAGAATGACTTCAAGAAAATTATCGCCGAAGGGGAATATGTTCCTGAGCAAGTCTTCAACATGGATGAGACTGGGTTATTTTGGAAGAGAATGCCATCTCGCACTTTTCTGTTCAAGGACGAAGCTAAAGCCCCGGGATTTAAAGTGCACAACGATCGCGTTACCCTCTTCATGTGCGGGAATGCTGCGGGCTTCATGTTAAAGCCCGGGCTTATCTACAAGTCAAAAAACCCTAAGGCTTTGAAGAACAAGAATAAGAATCTGCTGCCAGTGTATTGGATGCATAACCCTAAGGCCTGGATTGCAAAAAGCCTCACATCAGACCGGTTTCACCAATGCTTTATCCCTCAGGTAAAAATTTATCTTGCGGAAAAAGGCCTTGAATTTAAAGTCCTTCTTTTGATGGATAATGCTGGTTGCCATGCAACTAATCTCCAATATGACGGTGTTCAAGTTGAGTTCCTGCCACCGAATACGATGTCACTGATTCAGCCTATGGATCAAGGCGTTATTCGTGCATTCAAGTCATCCACGACTACAAGGGATTTGCTCCTGACGAAGTGCAGAAGTTGGCAGTTGCGAAAGCTGTGAAGTTGGCTGCATTGCTAGGAGGAGAAGGCTTTAAAGATATGACTAACGAAGATGTGTTTGAACTGATTGACTGCCACTCGCAGCCTTTGAGTGATGAAGACTTGGAAGAAATGACGAAATCAACGAGCGAAGAAGAGGAAGAAATTCAGGAAACGCACGAAGAAATTGAAGAACCTGGCCTTACACTCGAACGTCTGGCAACCATATATCAATAGGTGAAAGCAGCCCAACAACTTTTGCAGGAATATGACGATAATATGGCTCGTTCGGCGACTTTCTGTAATTTTCTCGACAGTGCCATGACTCCTTACCATACCATCTTGCAACAAATGAAGAAACAGCGACAGCAACTCCCCATTACCATGTTCTTCTCCCCCAAAAAGCAGCCGTAAAGCTTTTATTGGCTGCGAAATAATTTCCTCCGGGGTCAAGAAAGATCATCATCACCTCATTCATGGTAAGTTTACCTATTATGTACTTATAAATTTATGTTGCATGCTGTTATTTATAATAATTGTAAAATACCCATGTACAGTGATCCCCCCCTTATTGCGGTAGTTTGGTTCCGGGACCCAGCGCGAGACAGGAAAACCGCGAAGTAGAATCAGCCTATATGTACATAGATATTTTAATTTATTTTTACGTTTACACTGTATAAACCCTCCCTGTACTGTTAACAAACCACCCTTCACTTCATAAATAACAGCATGCAATGTATATTTATATGAAAGTGATAGATATAATTACAGTGAATGAAGTGGTAATTACATGACATACTCATGTATATAAGTATTTTACAATTATATTTGCCAAAAAAAAAATCATGGTACAGTGAAAACGCAAACCAAGAAACGCGATCCAGCGGGGGATCGCTGTACATGAGTATGTCATGTAATTACCATTTCATTCACCGTAATTTTATCTGTCACTTTCATGTAAATTTACGTTGCATGCTGTTATTTATAATGTAAAGGGTGTTTTTTTAACAGTGCAGGGAGGGTTTATACAGTACGTAAACGTAAAAATAATTGTAAAATACCCATGTACATGAGTATGTCATGTAATTACCACTTCATTCACCATAATTTTATCTATCACTTTCATGTAAATTTACGTTGCATGCTGTTATTTATATTGTAAAGGGTGTTTTTTAAACAGTGCAGGGAGGGTTTATACAGTACGTAAACGTAAAAATAATTGTAAAATACCTTTGTACATGAGTATGTCATGTAATTACCACTTCATTCACCGTAATTTTATCTATCACTTTCATGTAAATTTACGTTGCATGCTGTTATTTATAATGTAAAGGGTGTTTTTTTTAACAGTGCAGGGAGGGTTTATACAGTACGTAAACGTAAAAATAATTGTTAAATACCTATGTATGTCACGTCATCATCACCTCATTCACGGTAAGTTTTCCTATCACTTTCATAAAAATTTACGTTGCTTGCTGTTATTTATAATGTAAAGGGTGTTTTTTTAACAGTGCAGGGAGGGTTTATACAGTAGGTAAACGTAAAAATAATTGTAAAATACCTATGTACATGAGTATGTCGTGTAATTACCACTTCATTCACCGTAAATTTATCTATCACTTTCATATAAATTTACGTTGCATGCTGATATTTATGAAGTAAAGGGTGGTTTGTTAACAGTACAGGGAGAGTTTATACAGTGTAAACGTAAAAATAAATTAGAATATCTACGTACATATAGGCTGATCCTACTTCGCGATTTTCCTGTCTCGCGCCGGGTCCCGGAACCGAACCATCGCGATAATCGAAGAAACACTGTACTACCATCTTGTAATTATTATATATGCGCGTCCCAGTGTAAGCCTGTTGCCTACCGCTTAATAGAGTGCATTAATTTGTTTACTGTACAGTAAATCTGTATATCTTTTATACTGTACACTATTTGCATGTTAATATGAATAACTACAGGTCGTTCTGCTTTGTTGTGTACTTATAAAATATGTTTTACTTATCTTATATCTTTGGCTTAGTGTGTCTATGGACGGTTGTGGAACGAGCTATGCCCTTTATCATTGTTTCCTATAGAAAATGACTCGTTTTTTTACGCGATTTTCCATTTCCCCGTCACTTCTGAGAACCTTTCTCCGCGTTATTCTGAGAACTAGGTATATATATATATATATATATATATATATATATATATATATATATATATATATATATATATATATATATATATATATATATATATATATATATATATATATATACACCTAATTTGCTTTTTACACGTGTTTATAATCTGCGAAATTGGAATAACGCCCCTAAAAATAACAGTAAAAAAATATGAAATACAGTGATCCCTCGTTTATCGCGGGGGTTAGGTTCCAGGACCGACCGCGATAGGTGAATTTCTGCGAAGTAGGATCACCCTATATGTACATAGGTAATTTACATTTATTTTTACATTTACTGTATAAACCCTCCGTAGTCACCGTGGCTCAACCAGTAGCGTCCGCGACTCTGAGCTGTCAGGTCGAGGGTTCGCGCCCCGTCACGGTCTGAGGCTAGCAAGGGCATGCACTCAGAGTAAGGATTACATCTGCCAATACAAGTCCTTCGCAGGAAGGCAACCGTCCTAGCCCTTGGTAGAAAAGGGAGTCCGTGATGTAAAACCGGAACAAAAAAAAAAAACTATAAACCCTCCCTGTACTGTTAACAAACCACCCTTTACTTCATAAATAACAGCATGCAAGCGTAAATATATATTAAAGTGATTGGTAAACTTACCGTGAATGAGTTGGTAATGACATGACATACTTATACTTATTCATATACATAGGTATTTTACAATTATTTTTATCTTTACTGTATAACCCTCCCTGCACTGTTAAAAAACCACCCTATACTTTATAAATAACAGCATGCAAGTGTAAATTTATATGAATGTGATAGGTAAACTTACCGTGAATAAGGTGGTAATGATGTTTGTAGACTCCATAGGAAATTATTCCGCAGCCAATAACAGCTTTACGGCTGCTTTTTGCGAGCGAAGAACATGGTAATGGGGAGTTGCTGTCGCTGTTTCTTCTTTTGTTGGTAGATGGTCTTGTAAGGAATTATGGCATCGTCGAGAAGATTGCAGAAGGTCACTGAACGAACCATATTATCGTCATGTTCCTGCGAGAGTTGTTGGACTGCTTTCACATGTTCATACATGGCTGCCAGACGTTCAAGTGTAAGGCCAGGTTCTTCAATTTTTTCGTGCGTTTCCTCAAGTTTTTCTTCTTCCTCTTCTTCGCTCGCTGATTTTGTCATTTCTTCCAAGTTTTCATCAGTCAAAGGCTGCAAGTGGCAGTCAATCAGTTCATTCACATCTTCGTGAGTCATATCTTTAAAGCCTTCTCCTCCTAGCGATGCAGCCAGCTTCACAGCTTTTGCAACTGCTGAGTTATGGACTTTGTCAGGAGTAAATCCCTTTTAGTCGTAGATGACTTTGGGCCACAACTGCTTCCAGCTGGCATTGATTGTGGCCGGCTTCATCTCTTTCATTGCATTCTGAATATATTGAAGGCATGTAGCAATCGTGTAATTACGCCAGTAAGTCTTCATTGAGAATTCTTTGTCCGCATCCATGGCTTCAACCAGGTTCGCCAGGGCATTTCGTGTGTAGAGGGCCTTGAAGGCACGAATAACGCCTTGATCCATAGGCTGAATCAGTGACATCGTATTCGGTTGCAGGAACTCTACTTGAACACCGTCGTATTCGAGATTAGTTGCGTGGCCACCAGCATTATCCATCAAAAGAAGGACTTTAAATTCAAGGCCTTTTGCCGCAAGGTAAATTTTGGCCTGAGGGATAAAGCATTGGTGAAACCAGTCCGATGTGAGGCTTTTCGTGATCCATGCCTTAGGGTTATGCATCCAATACACTGGCAGCGGATTCTTGTTTTTATTCTTGAAAGCCCTAGGGTTCTTTGACTTGTAGATAAGCCTGGGCTTTAACATGAAGCCCGCAGCATTCCTGCACATGATGAGGGTAACGCGGTCTTTGTGCGCTTTAAATCCCGGGGCTCTAGCTTCGTCCTTGAAGAGAAAAGTGTGAGACGGCATTGTCTTCCAAAATAACCCAGTCTCATCCATGTTGAAGACTTGCTCAGGAGCATATACCCCTTTGGCGATAATTTTCTTGAAGTCGTTGTTCACATAATCTTCTGCTGCAGCTGTATCTGCAGAGGCAGCTTCGCCATAAACTGCAACGCTCTTTAGGCCAAAGCGTTTTGAAATTTGGTGAACCATCCCTTGCTTGCAACAAGCGATTGTTTCCTCGGTGGAGAATCACTGGAGGGTCCTGGTTGTGGGTTGTCGATATCTTCTTCTCTCTCCTCCTCTCCACGGTTGCCACTGTCATTGTCGGGTTCATTTGCAGCGAATGTCTCGTACAGCTTCTTCGCCTTTGTTTGTATGATATTGGTGTCTTTGTTGATGTTCTTCTTTCTGCAATTAGCAATCCACAAGGCCAAAGCAGATTCCATCCACACTATTATTTTATTGCGGGGTGTTACGACTCTCTTCGCTGATTTACTAAAAGAAATAGTCGCTGTTTTCCTGATATTTGCCTCGTCCTTTTTGATGTTGCGAACAGTAGATTCATTGAAGCCAAAATGGCTGCCAACATCCGCAAACCTTTTTCCTTCTTTCAGCATATCTAACAGTTTCACCTTATCTGTTATGGTTAACATCTTCCTTTGCCACTTAGGCTCACTACCAGAAGGCTTAGAAGATGAAGAATGCTTGGGAGGCATTGCAAAGGTTGAAATATGTGAAGAAAATCAATCACAAGCACAACATACTGATAAGCACAACGCGAATGGCGCACATGTGAGCTAGACTGAACGAGTGAGGCGAGACAATGGAAGATGGTGGGAGAACCAAGCTTCAATCAAAAAGCCAATCAGACCCCATGATACAGAACATACAGAATAACAGTTATGTGATTCGTCGTCTCCCACCCTTTAATCCTATAGCATTCCATGAACTATCTCATGTAGGTGCGAGCCTTTGCATTTTCCAAGACGCCAATACATTGTACGCTATCGGACAGTATTTCACATGGTGCAATACTGTGAGTTATATGTTTAAATTTGTGTTTTTTACTAATTTTTACTGTTGTTTTATTCTTAGGCTAGTAAATACTTGTTTTATCAATAAAATAATGAAAATTTCAATATGTACTAGCTCACATAGGTGCGACCCTATTCGTCTTCCAAAATGCTGATACCGGTACCGTATTTTACATGGTGCAATACTGTGTGTATTTATGTTTTTTACTAGTTTTTACTGTTTTATTATTCTTAGGCTAAGAAATACGTTTTTTTTATCAAGAAAATCATGAAACTAATGGAAACTTTAATATATGCTAGCTCACGTAGGTGCGACCCTTTGCGTTTTCCGAAACGCTGATACCGGTATTGTACTTTCTATGGTGGAGAGTTACATGTTCAAATTTATGTTTTTTTTTACTATTTTTTACTTTTATTATTCGTAGGCTGGGAAATGCGTTTTTTTAATCAATAAAATAATGAAAATTTTTTTTTCAATAAAATAATGAAAATACTGAAAAAAATTATTTTTTTAATATTTTAATATTTTCGCATATACCCAGAAAAAAAAACTTGCCAAAAAAAAAAAAAAAAAACGCGATGCACTGAATTCGCGATAGGTGATCTGCAATATAGCGAGGGATTACTGTGCACAAATAACGCCCATGCCAAAAAAAAAAAAATATATATATATCATTTTAGTAAATAATCGACTGCCTCGGTCGGAGGCACTTTTCCGCCATGTTGCCATGTGCTTCAGTGTCTCTTTACCCAGTATACTGCTTGGATATATCGCTTGTTCTAACTGTGTTTGCGTTAAGGTTTGTACAGTATATCGTTAGGAAAAAAGCGTGTGAGAGCGCATCAGCTGATATGGAGGTGGCAATACGTTTGCAGATAGAAGTTCGTTCTACCACATCCTCCTCTTCTACCGCTTAATGCGATCGGATATTATGGAGAGAATGGAAAAAATGCTAAGTACAGTACATGGATGAGCATTAAGAACAAACAGCAAACAAACTTGAAATATAATATTGTCAGTGAAATAGCGTGCGAGGGTGCATCAGCTGATACAAAGGCGGCAAAACGTTTGCAGATAGAGATTCGTTCTCCCGCATCCTCCTCCTCTGCTTAATGCGATCGGATATTATGGAGAGAATGGAAAAAAAGCATTAAGAACAAACAGCAAACAAACTTGTGATATAATATCGCAGGGAAATAGCATGCGAAAGTGCATTAGCTGATATGGAGGCTGAAAAATGTAGAAGTTCGTTCTCCCGCATCCTCCTCCTCTTCTACCGCTTAATGCGATCGAGTATTATGGAGAGAATGGAAAAAAAGCATTAAGAACAAACAGCAAACAATCTTACCATATAATATCGTCAGGGAAAAAGCGTGCGAGAGCAAAAACTTTTCCAGATAGAGGTTCATTCTCCCGCATCCTCGTGCTCACTGCCATCATGCACGTCCCAGTGTATGCCTGTTGCCCACCGCATAATAGAATGCATTAATTTGTTTTCTCTACAGTAAATCTGTATATCTTTTATACTGTACACTATTTGCATGTTATTATAAATAACTACAAGTCTTCTGCTTTTTTATGTACTTATAACATATATTTTACTTATATCTTTGGCATAGTGTGTCTGTGTAGGGTTGTGAAATGTATCTATGCCCATTATCATCGTTTCTTATGGAAAATGACTCGTTACTTTATGCGATTTTCACATTACCCGTCACTTCTGAGAACCTATCTTCGCGTTATTCCAAGAACTATGTGTACAGCAAACCCTCGTTATATCGCAGTTCACCTTTCGCGAATTCAATGCATTACAGATTTTTCTGGGGAGGAAATTTTTTTTTTTTTTTAAATAATTTTGACACCAGGATGGGCCAAAAAATAATGAAATAGAACTGCCTTTTTTGGGCTTGGGTGCAAAGAATACATAATGTAAAGAGAAACAGAGATGGATAGTTCAATGACCTGTCAGATGTGAGGGGATTATAAAAGATGTGTAATGAATATCTAATTCTCAGCTTGATTTTAATATACCTCTGCATTATTTTTATGATGTCTATTCAAAAAATTCTCCTTAGATCTTATTATTATTATTATTATTATTATTATTATTATTATTATAATAATTATTATTATTATAATTATTAATATTATTGTTATTATTATTATTATTGGCAGCAATAATTTTCCTTTGATGATGATTGTGGAGATTATTATTATTATTATCTTTATTATTATTATCATTATTATTATTATTATTATTATTATTATTATTATTATTATTATTATTATTATTACGAATTTGTCATTAAACCATTATTTTTACAATAAATAATGTAGTTTTGGTTGAATGAACAAGAGTTAATTAAAGATTCTCTCTCTCTCTCTCTCTCTCTCTCTCGACCGAGACGGCCCTACTTAAAATTACTGATAAAATTTATAGTAATGTTGAAAATAAGAAAATATCACTTTTATTATTGTTAGATTTGTCTAAAGCATTTGACAGTGTACACCATCAAATTCTAATGAGAAAACTTTCCAAAGTTCATGTTGACTCATTTTGGTTCGAAAATTATCTGAAAGATCGAATTCAATCAGTTCGAATGGGCTCGACTCTCTCTTCTTCTTTAGATATCAGTTTTGGCGTTCCTCAGGGTTCAATTTTGGGTCCTCTGCTTTTCCTAATATATGTTAATGATTTACCTCAATTTATAAGAGATTGCCTACTTGTTATGTATGCTGATGACACCCAGATTATGCTTACTGGTGACATTGATAGAATTCCTGAAATCTTAAAAAGGGCTGAAGATATATTAAACTGTGCCAAAAGGTTATTTTAACAGTAATGGTCTTTTACTGAACGAAAATAAAACTAAATTCGTTATTTTTGGATCAAATCAATACCTGTCCCGCATTCCTGAGAACATCAGTATAAATTTCAACAATGTTTCACTCTTCCCATCTAATAAGGTTAAAAATCTAGGAGTTATTATGGACAGTACCATGACATTTAATTTTCATATCGATGAACTACATAAAAAAGTGAACGGGACCCTTATTTACTTGAACAGAGTCTATGAAAGATTCGAGCCTGATTGTAGGGTAATTGTAGTACAAACATTGATTTTAAGTATTCTCAACTACTGTCTGAGTGTTTGGGGTTCCACGACTAAGACCCAGATGTTACGAGTGAAAAGGCTCCAGAATTTTGCTGCAAGAGTTGCCATAGGGGGGGTGCATAAATATGATCACGTGACTCCCCTCTTTGAGAGATTGGGTTGGCTAAGGATGGACATGAAGTTCATATATAATATCTGTCTTTTAGTTTTTAAAATAAATCATGGAATATTACCGGAATGGCTCTTCTCATTGCCAACAGTTAATCAAGTGCGTATCAATAACGTCAACACCAGATATCAGAATTCTTTTTACGTGCCCAGAACTTCCACTGATATTGGGGCAAGAGCCTTAAATGTAATGGGCCCGAGACTTTGGAACTCTTTACCCGCAAACTTAAGAAGCTGCCAAACATTACCCTCACTTAAATCTCATCTTTTAAATCACCTACTTAATAAGTGATTTTAGTCTCATTATTATCCTCCCATTGGGTAGACGAAGTGTATGTATGCCTATTTTAATGTGTAAATATTTTGATTTTGTGCTTTGCAAATTTCATTTGTTTTATTTTGACATTTTACATTGTAATTTGTAATTAGATTAATTATCATGTAATAGCCATTTTTGATGGAATAAAATTTTTGACTTTGACTTTGACTTTGACTCTCTCTCTCTCTCTCTCTCTCTCTCTCTCTCTCTCTCTCTCTCTCTCTCTCTCTCTCTCTCTCTCTCTCTCTCTCTCTCTCTCACACTTTGTTGACTCCTCGTTTCCAGTCTCAGCTATGTGGCTTCCTTTGTACATTAACTTGCGTCTTTTATTTTTTTATATCTTCCTTTGTTCATCTGTGTATATTTGTCTTTCTATCTATCTAGCTGTCTTAGTTTATTATATAGTATCCTTTGCTTAGTTAGTACTCTATCATCTCTTTATACAAAAATGACACAAACCTTTTTTAGTATACTTCTCAAAGTTTCTATATAATAATAATAATAATAATAATAATAATAATAATAATAATAATAATAATAATAATAATAATAATAACAATAATAATATTGTCTACTTATAAGTCACTTTTAATCTAAGAAGAATAACCATTGTACAAAAATGGAAATAAATATTTGTTTGTTTGCTTGCCTCCGTATCAGCTGATGCTTATTCAGGTACAATATCTTACTCATAAAATATTTATTTACTCACCCTATTTGGGGTTTATCTAATTTTCAAGATAATAGTATTATTAATATGCCTTGGTTCTAAACATTATTCTATCTATCGACCCTGCTGCACGAAATCTTAACGTAAATAGTGTCAGCTGAGAGAAAAAGAAAATGTATACAATTCGTTCAAAGAAAACATATATCGTACTGTACATGGGAAACTTAAATGAAATATATATATTCTCTACACGCTATTTCCCTGACGATATTATATCAAAAGTTTGTTTGCTGTTTGTTCTTAATGCTTTTCTTCTATCTTCATAATATCACGTTCATATAAATTTGTCGTATAACTAACTGATGTAGGATTTGTTATCCCATCTAATGACACCAATTTGTAAGATAGTGTCCCTCCGAGTGTCACCAAATTGTAGGATGACTGGGTTATCTCACTGCTTGTCACCCGTTTTGTAGTATAGTGGGGTTACTGTTCCACCTGATGACACCAAATATTTCGCGAGTTTTCTATTTTATAATTATGGTAGCGTGGTTGGTGAAAAACATCTTCTTTATATTGCTTTATTCTTATTTAACATCTATGTACTCAGAGCTCCAATTACTACAGTTCCTGTCACGACTAATTCCTGATTCCCACCCCAAAAGGGGGAGGCTAGCTAAGCTGTACTGTGTTAAGTCTGCTGCTGGCAAGGCCCGGTCTCTAACTAACTGTGTCTGCCCAGGAGGCATCTTGAAATACCCCAAGGGCAGGGCGTGGCTTGACATCCAGTCCTGCCAATGAACTCAAGTGACATCCAGTCCTGCAAATCAACTCCAGGTTCGAAGTGGAGTCCATCCTATTTTTGGGAGGAGCTATTTCAACAAGCCTATTGCAAAGGAGAGGGTGGCAATTGTCTATTGCCATTGGGTATCTCCCCAAGTCATTACATACATATAGGTCAAATGTTCGTGTGTGGTATTGGGAATAGAGGACTTGTTTGCGTCTCTCATACCTTCTTGAGGCACTTGGCGCCGGGAGCTGATCTCCGTGACCCTTTTAATATTGGCCTTATCCCAGCAAAACACTTGAGAGAACATTCAATTTCACCTTTGACCTGTAGCAAGACTTCAGTCATGCGACATCCCTCCCCACTACACTGAAATATCTCTTATTTCAGTTTCATCATCCTAACTAACATTTGTTTACAATAAAAACGGGGCCGAATTATTTAAGCTATTATCAAAGAAATCCTATTTCTATTAACTCTAAACAGATTACACAAACAGCATATATATAGTACTTCTACAGACAACTAGAGCATGCAGAGTCTATTTCCTTGTGGGAAATCTTTAATACAAACATATTCTTATATTTAAACAAAAGTAACCTTAATCAGTATGATTTCAGTGTGTAACTAATAACAAACATTAATTAAGATCAAAAGTCAGTTTAGATCATAACATTACTTTATCTACTTCTCTTTTTTCTTCAAAGGACAAAATTTGGTTAGTTACAGTAAAAATATAAATCATGTAAAACATTAGCAAACAAATTAAGTAGAGTATTAGCATGTAAAAACATTTAAATTACGCTAGACCATAATATAAATAGTAATTTTTATAAGAAACCTCATCTTATAATTTCTACTCCTATTGTTACTATGGGCATTGATTTATCTTAAAATTAAGCCTTAAAAACTACTCCTGAAACAAAACATTTGTTACTGTGAGTAAAGTCAAAACATTCACTATTTCAATATTCAATTACTATTCAGAGACCAATTGATATGAGAACTTAATGGACACAAAGATTAAATCATGATTCAAACAATGATAATGCTAAAGTAAAACAAAGATATTATTTAAGCAGAAAAACAACTTATTACTCTTAGTGCAAATCATACAATTTATCAATGGCACTTATTAAAAAAAAACTATATCTAAGGGAGACTCTGAGTTTTCGCTTAAAATTATCTTAAAGCTAGTAAAACAAATAATAAAAAAATATTTTGTCTTTTTAGCACAGTGGTCAAAGACGGTGGGGACATTTTCTTTCCCATTTTTTCAGTTCTAATACGTGGGTACTTTTAATTAACTAATAAGGGATTTTCCATACCCTTCTTTCTCTCTTCACTAAAATTTGGACATGTATAGGGATTTTTTTTTTTTTCTGTTTGAATCCCATCAACGCATTTACGTGGCTTCTAAAGGTATTATTAAGGTATTTTAAAATATTTCTGTGTTTCTTTTCTCTCTTTTCACTACAGTTAGGACATGTATGGGAATTTTCTTGTTTCTGGGATTTCATCAATTCGTTTACATGGTTTTTTAAAGTAGTTTAAAAGACTTTTATTTCTTTCTTTCCCTTGCTCATGAAATTCTTGCTAGGCGTTATAAAACGGTTTCCTTGTGTCCTCAGTTTTTCACTCCCCCGCCGTCTTCACTGCAGGCCCAGGTTCGTACACTACCATAAATTATCTTCTTTCTAAGATAGGCAAGACAAAGAGGAAGCGATCGATGCATCTTCCGAACCCCTCCAGCCTGGCTTTTTCGTCCTACCTTCGGGCCGATCTGTACTAAGACCACCCTTGTAGGAGACCTGCAACGTCACAGCGATTCTCTTCAGTACTGCATACACACGTACCTTTGAAGCAGACCTCGGGATGAAAATTTGAACCTATGTCACTACTACAGTTGTAAGAAAGGTTCCCTATGACTTCGGGGTACCAACAGTGGCCATACGTCGGTAATCTGAGGCTATACTTTGCCTCCCCTGCAACTGCAAGTGATTGCAATCTCTATTCAATGGGCAACAGGGACTTATTTGAGAGAGAACAAAATCTAAAGACTTTTAGAATTTGCAGGTCGGGGCTGCCTAGAAATAGGGTGGTAATGGAAGGTATGTGTCTAAACAACTAGGTTATTATTCCAAGATACTTAGGACTTAGCTGAGAAACTGCTACATAGCATTACTCTACTATAGACATCAAAAAGAACAATCATTAAATACTGAGAAAAGCAACTAAAGAAATATTCTTATTAGCAGTGGCTACAGTAACATCAAGCATAAATTCAGATGAAAACTACAAATCATCAGGTTACTACTAACTACATTTCAAAAATAATAATTAGCAACAGGCCATTGAGAGATAGCAACAATAATAGTCAACATAATAATAACATTACTAATAATCATGATCATAATAAGAATAAAAAAAAATGAAATAAAAATACTAAATCAGAAATAGCCATATATATATACAATGGAGACTGGCATTCAGAAGTAAGAACAGAGTTCTATACTTATATTTCATAATAATGCTCATTCTAACACAGTCTCTTTTACTATTCAAATTCCTGCTGTCATAATCTATGTACATATATAGAGCATAAGTGGCAACTTGCTGGCTCCACAATTTGTCAATGGGAGTTTTTATCTATTCTCTAAACAGTTGCAATATGTGGAGAAAGTATTTATGCAAAAGTCAGTACTACCGATGTCTTATCAGTATTTATGCAATAACAGCATGCAACAATTTATCAACTGAAATAAAATGTAGGCGCAATTATCGCCTAGCTTCGCTGAAAAAAGAAACAAAAACAATCAATGATGGCAACATTCTTTTAGCATCGGAATGAGCTTATGTCAGTCTCAGAGTAGAGTGAAAGGTAGGAGAGAGAGAGAGAGAGAGAGAGAG
The DNA here is from genome assembly GCA_037179515.1 of Halocaridina rubra. Taxonomy (NCBI): domain Eukaryota; kingdom Metazoa; phylum Arthropoda; class Malacostraca; order Decapoda; family Atyidae; genus Halocaridina; species Halocaridina rubra. The sequence goes on along the minus strand of JAXCGZ010017916.1, from coordinate 3,845 downwards.
AGAGAGAGAGACCTTGAAATACGTCGCGGTCAGGCGAGACGGGCTTCCTTCCTTTACATGTACTGAAAATAAAAAATAAATCATCGTGGAGTATCTCTACATAATAAAAGAATAAATAAACAAATAAAAGTGAACAAACGTGAGCAATGACTATCAATAGAGTTTTACGTTTATTGTCAGAAGGCTATTTTGCATTTTCGATTAACAAAAAAACAAAAGCAAAAGAACTTAGTGTACAACTGCAGAAACGTCGAAGCATAAATCTATTCCTTTCTGTTTAATATTGCTAAGGACTTTACTGCAATAGCATACACATCTTTGTCTATAATGACAATATTTTTCTTGCTATAAATCAGAGGGTTGAGTCGAAGCACACACTCTCTAAAAGGCAACATATCCCTGATGAAATTAAAGTAAAATATTACAATCATATGTGACAATATCTCTACTACTATCAACAAAAGCACAATATCTTTTTCTTAACAACTTCTTAAAAGGACTTAAGTATCATTAATTTTAAATTTAAAACTCAACATATAATCTCTGAGAATCTCAATTATATTAATTAGCTCAAATGTAATTATAAATTCACAACAATAATAGAGATTAACAATAATTATCTCTAGATAATCGTTTTCAAAACTCTTTAATTATAATAATATCAAAGGGATAAAGATATTAAAGATTTTTTTTCTTCCCACACAAAAAGAACTATAAGACAAAAACAGGAATCTAAAAAAATATAAAAAGTCTGTCTCTGTGTATGCAATAATAAAAACAAAAAGTATATTTCATTAGCAACAGTAAAGAATGCATTTTGCTTAAGTTTCAAAATCTCGTAAGGAGTTGTACATGAACAATTCAAACAGAAAATATATATATATATATTCTTTTACTATCTCGAATTTGACTTATTTGAATTACTATACAACAGAATTTCCTCCAGAACAGGGAGAAGTTCGACTTATAACTGTTCTGTCTGTTTGCTTTTACGGGGGTGCGCATGTGGGCGCTGTTTTCTCCCCTGTTCTTTTGGCTTCTGGATCAATTTCTGCTCTCTCAAATACGGGATACAGCTGTGTAACATTCTTGTTGTCATTTCGTGTCAGCTCTCACTTTCTTTATGACCAAGCTGAAATAATTTTGCTAAACATTATCATGGCTAAAGTTTTATTTTATCAATCTAACATATCTCTTCAGACAAATAATGTATATACTGCAGCTAGCAAAGAAAATGAAGAATCATTCATTGATTCACGTCCTTTATCACGTAATATCTATCTTGGAACTCTCGGAAATCGAATAATAATCTCATTGGCGGAGTAGGGGACAAAACAAAAATAAAACAAACTTGGCATCTCAACCATATCTGGGCAGGTGGAGAATCATTTTCTCAAAAATATCCCTCAATAGATATTGCAACAGCGCATCACCTCCCATAAAAATACTCTGATATGGCATGCAGAAGGACCCGGCGGAGCGGGGGAACGATCCCTGTAGAGACTCCCCAATCATGCTTCCTAACGGTGCTTTCCGCGATTTCACCCCCCTAGAGCAACCCCCCATTATACCCCCAGTCATTCATACTCATTCTCTGCCTCACTCGTTGCATCACTTTCAAACTTGCATTCCCTTATCTCTCTGAAGGAGAGCAAAGGTGAAATCTCGGTTGGGCCGTGCGGTCACAAGACTGCCTCACCAGTCCTAGGTCCCATTCTAACAACAAACAAACATTCTACTCCCTTGAAGCTACGTTAGGGTGACACTGAAAAACCTTCCCTATTCTAGGACAGCACAAATTCCTCTAATTTACTCTTACTGTCGCCTGCATAGCGCGAAATTAAAAAACTCATCTCTAAATAATATCACAAAATATCTTATTCTTCAAAATAAAATGCCACACACGTATGTTAGTATTAATTTCCCATCATAACAACATTAAAAAAAACAATCTATCATTTATGTCTTTCTTTTGCTAAAACATTACTCCCGCGGAGAAAAACAAACAAAAAAGAAAAACCTTAAAAACAGGCGTAATCTTAACACTCAATTTCTTACGCTTTAAGAAATTAATATAAAAATGATTTTACACGTATATTAAATTTTCTCAATTAAAATCAATACATTCGCGTCTTTAAAATTCAATTTAGGCATTAATACAAATAAATGGAACACACTTCCAACGCAATTTCTTTATATTACTCAAATTATAACAAAAATGGAGTTTATTACTGCTTATAGCTATTAGTACAAATTATCCATGTTAGTAATGGGTACAGAAATTCTACTTTTATCAACTTATTAGGCGCCACACCCCTCATAGGCGGGTTGGCTGAGTCAAAGCATAGCTACAAAATAAAATGGCGGCGTCCACCGACCTCAATTTCTTTTAATAATTGTCCCATTACTCACTGGATACAGATCACAAGTACTTAGCTATTTTAAGGAGGTGGTCCTGAAGAACTTCATGGCAGAAGGCAAGGAAGGAGGGGGTTGTCCTTTCTGGGCGCGGGAGGTTCCCGTCCAATTCTCCATCTCTCGAGTAAAATTGACGAATCGCCATCTTCTTGGTCAGATCCGGCAACTTATACTTCTTGTAATGGGCATTTTCACTCAATGCCCCGGTTACACTTTGGCTCACTGTGACGACGGCGTCCATGAATACTCTCGTTGATACTTTTACTGCTGCGGGGGGGCCTTGCCAATATTGTAATTGAAGGGGGAGCTCTGACTTTCTCGGTGTCACTCTCTCACTGCTGGTAGGCGTCTAGAAGTTTCTTCACTTGTACTTTTCTTCCATAGATGCTATATATTTTTTTTTCTTCTATTTTTTTCTTCTTTCTCTTCGGTAAAGTATCGGCGTGGATTGATCCCGAGCTGTTCACCAAATTTGTCGTATAACTAACTGATGTAGGATTTGTTATCCCATCTAATGACACCAATTTGTAAGATAGTGTCCCTCCGAGTGTCACCAAATTGTAGGATGACTGGGTTATCTCACTGCTTGTCACCCGTTTTGTAGTATAGTGGGGTTACTGTTCCACCTGATGACACCAAATATTTCGCGAGTTTTCTATTTTATAATTATGGTAGCGTGGTTGGTGAAAAACATCTTCTTTATATTGCTTTATTCTTATTTAACATCTATGTACTCAGAGCTCCAATTACTACAGTTCCTGTCACGACTAATTCCTGATTCCCACCCCAAAAAGGGGAGGCTAGCTAAGCTGTACTGTGTTAAGTCTGCTGCTGGCAAGGCCCGGTCTCTAACTAACTGTGTCTGCCCAGGAGGCATCTTGAAATACCCCAAGGGCAGGGCGTGGCTTGACATCCAGTCCTGCCAATGAACTCAAGTGACATCCAGTCCTGCAAATCAACTCCAGGTTCGAAGTGGAGTCCATCCTATTTTTGGGAGGAGCTATTTCAACAAGCCTATTGTAAAGGAGAGGGTGGCAATTGTCTATTGCCATTGGGTATCTCCCCAAGTCATTACATACATATAGGTCAAATGTTCGTGTGTGGTATTGGGAATAGAGGACTTGTTTGCGTCTCTCATACCTTCTTGAGGCACTTGGCGCTGGGAGCTGATCTCCGAGAGAGCGTTCAATTTCACCTTTGACCTGTAGCAAGACTTCAGTCATGCGACAAATTTACACTTGCGCGCTGTTATCAATAAAGTAAAGGGTGGTTCATTAACAGTGCAGGGAGGGTTTATACAGTAAAGGTAAAAATAAATGTAAAATACCCATAATTAATATGGTGCTCCTACTTTGCGGTTTTTCACCTATTGCGGCGGGTCCCGGAACCAAACCCCTGGATAACTGAGGGTGCACTGTATATATATA
>JAXCGZ010017915.1:27500-34032 GCA_037179515.1 Halocaridina rubra | reverse complement strand
GTGATTACCTAACTGTGATTACCTAATTGTGCTTACGGGAAAGAGCCCAAAGCTCGTATCTTCCCGTCTCCTCATCGGTTCCAGTTTGTACTTAGTGATACTTATCATACCTGTCCTTAAAACTATGGATTGAGATAGCATTAACTACCTCCTCGCTTAGCCAATTCCAATTATCAACTACTCTTACACTGAAAAAGTATTTCCTTACATCCTGCAAAGAAGTTTTCTTACGAAGTTTCAAACTATGACCTCTAGTTCTAGAGCCTGCACAAAATATCGATTCCTATCCACTCTATCATAACCATGAAGGAATTTAAAGACTGTCACCATATCCCCCCTCAATCTTCTAGCTTCGAGTGATGGTAAGTCTAATTCCCTCAGCCTCTCATCATAACTGAGATTGCGTATTTCTGGCACCAGTTTCGTGGCATGTCTTTCAACTTTTTCAAGCTTAGCTATGTGCTTTTTCAAGTGCGGATTCCAAAGGGGGGCTGCATATTCGAGTTTTGGCCTCACATAGGTTACATAAATATTTCTGAACATTTCCTTGTCCATGTGCCTGAAGGCTACCCTTACATTTGATAAGAATGCATACGCTGTCCTTACTATGACATTTATATGTATTTCTGGAGACAAATATGCCAGTATGTTTACTCCTAGATCTCTCTCATTTTCTGTCTCTTGAAGTTGTACTCCAGCCATCGAGTAGTCAAGCTTGGGCCTTCTTGCACTTGTACCCATTCTCATTACCTTACATTTTGAAGTATTGAAGTATTTATGTATGTATGTATGTATGTATGTATGTATGTATGTATGTATGTATGTATGTATGTATGTGATTACCTAATTGTGATTACCTAATTGTGTTTACGGGAAAGAGCCCAAAGCTCGTATCTTCCCATCTCCTGATCGGTTCCATTTTTAGACTTAGTGATACTTATCGTACCTGTCCTTAAAACTATGGATTGAGATAGAATTAACTACCTCCTCGCTTAGCCAATTCCAATTATCAACTACTCTTACACTGAAAAAGTATTTCCTTACATCCTGCAAGCAAGTTTTCTTACGAAGCTTCAAACTATGACCTCTAGTTCTAGAGCCAGCCATATCGAAATATCGATCCCTATCCACTCTATCATAACCATGAAGGAATTTAAAGACTGTCACCATATCCCCCCTTACTCTTCTAGCTTCGAGTGATGGTAAGTCTAATTCCCTCAGCCTCTCATCATAACCGAGATTGCGTATTTCTGGCACCAGTTTCGTGGCATGTCTTTGAACTTTTTCAAGCTTAGCTATGTGCTTTTTCAAGTGAGGATTCCAAAAGGGGGCTGCATATTCGAGTTTTGGCCTCACATAGGTTACATAAATATTTCTGAACATTTCCTTGTCCATGTGCCTGAAGGCTACCCTTACATTTGATAAGAATGCATATGCTGCCCTTACTACGCCATTTATATGTATTTCTGGAGACAAATCTGCCAGTATGTTTACTCCTAGATCTCTCTCATTTTCTGTCTTTTGAAGTTGTACTCCAGCCACCGAGTAGTCAAGCTTGGGCCTTCTTGCACTTGTACCCATTTTCATTACCTTACATTTTGAAGTATTGAATTTCATTAGCCACTTTTCTGACCACTCATGCAGATTATTTAGATCCTCCTGAAGTTCTCTACCATTGTTCTCGTTTTTTACTTTCTTCACAATCTTAGCATCATCTGCAAACATATCCATGAATGAATTTACAGACTCTGGTAGGTCATTTACATATACAAGGAACAAAAGTGGCCCTAAAACTGAACCCTGTGGAACTCCACTACTAACTCTTCTCCATTCAGACACTGAGTGTCTTACTCTAACCCTCTGTTCCCTTCCTTCTAAGTAAGTTTTTATCCATTCCAAGACATTTCCACCTATTCTAGCCATTGATTGCAGCTTCCTAATAAGTCTCCCATGTGGAACAGTGTCAAACGCTTTCTGGAAGTCTAGGAATATGCAATCTGCCCAGCCCTCTCTTTCCTGTAAGATTTGGCTTACCTCATCATAAAATTCTAATAAGTTTGTTACTGTTGATCTACCTTCTCTGAAGCCATGTTGCCTCACTGACAAAAAGTTGAAGGATTCCAAGTGAAGAGAGATATGTTTCCTTAGTAGTTTCTCCATAACTTTGCAAACTATGCTGGTCAAGGAAACTGGTCTATAGTTCAGAGCCGTATCCCTCCTTCCCTTTTTGAAGATAGGTATCACATTTGCTTGTTTCCAGCATCTTGGAATCTCCCCCGACTCCAGTGACTCCTTAAATATGATACTTAGTGCCAGTGATATTGTGTTTGCGCATTTTTTAAGCACATGAGGGGATATGTCATCAGGACCTGTAGCTTTATGAACATCTAAATCCATCAGCGCTTTGCATACCTCTGTGGCTGTAAGGTTGATGTTCTCTAATACCGGCCCTTGAGCTTCTATCACTGCAATCTGAGGGGGTGGGGTATTTTCTACTGTAAATACTGACTGAAACTCCTTGTTCAATTCTTTGCAGATCTCTTCGTCCGTCTCAGTGATGCTTCCATCCGCTCTCTTTAGCCTTAAAACCTGTTCTTTTACCTTCAGTTTTCCTCTGATAAAGCTGTGGAAAAGCTTGGGATTTTCTTTAGCCTTCCTGGTGATGTCCCTCTCATAATCTCTCTCTGCCTCTCTCCTTTTACTTAGGTAGTCATTTCTTGCTCTTTTGTAGGTTTGCCAGGCATTTATGTTTTTTCTCCTCCTATACCTTTTCCAGCATTTGTCTCTCCACTCCTTAGCTCTTTTACACCCATTATCGAACCATTTCTCTCTGGCATGAATTACACCTACTTTGGTGACAGGTATGCAGCAATCTACTATCTTCCCATATTTCTCACAAAAGATGTCATACATTTCTTGTACAGATTTGTTGTAAAATAAGGTTCTCCAGTCAATAACTGCAAAAAGCTCATTCATTTTGATGTAATCTCCTTTCGGATAGTTCCTCCTCATGTACGTCAGTGCCTCTACTCTCAGGAAGAATGTCTTCAATGATATACTCCATCAACAACACACAGTGGTCACTCTTTCCAATTGGTGGTTCATACTCAATATTTTCAATATCCAACACATTATCTGTGAACACTAGATCAAGTAGTGATGGCTCATCCCCACCCCTGGCTCTTGTTGGTTCCATTACATGTTGGTGTAGGAAATTCCCTTGTACGCATTCTAGGAATCTTGCCCCAAATGAGTCCTCACCACTGTGTGGGTCAAGATTTATCCAATCTATCTCTTTATGATTAAAGTCTCCCATAATCAAAATCCTACATTTTTTCTCCCGTGCCATGTTAACAACTGAGTTTATGACTTCAATAGTACCTATATGACTTTCCTCATAAATTTCAAGCCTATTTTGGTTCCTTGGTGGGTTGTATACAACAGTTATTATAATGCTCTCTGACCCAGTATTTATGCGAGCAACAAGAAATTCCCTGAACTCACTTTCTATAGCCAAGTTTATTTCTTCAACTTGAATCCTCTCACTTATGAGCAGTGCTATCCCTCCACCAGTCCTCTCAGATCTTTCGATCCTTAGTATTCTGAAGCCCTTAGGAAAAACTGTGACACTGTTTATGTCCTCACTCAACTTAGTCTCTGTAATTGCTACTATATCTGCCTTACTGTTGTGAATCCTATCTTTTAATTCTACTGCCTTACCAGCTAATCCATCAGCATTTGTATGTATGTATGTATGTATGTATGTATGTATGTATGTATGTATGTATGTATGTATGTATGTATGTATGTATGTATGTATGTATGTATGTATGTATGTATGTATGTATGTATGTATGTATGTATGCATGCATGCATGCATGCATGCATGCATGCATGCATGCATGCATGCATGCATGCATGCATGCATGCATGCATGCATGTATGTATGTATGTATGTATGTATGTATGTATGTATGTATGTATGTATGTATGTATGTATGTATGTATGTATGTATGTATGTATGTATGTATGTATGTATGTATGTATGTATGTATGTATGTATGTATGTATGTATGTATGTATGTATGTATGTATGTATGTATGTATGTATGTATGTATGTATGTATGTATGTATGTATGTATGTATGTATGTATGTATGTATGTATGTATGTATGTATGTATGTATGTATGTATGTATGTATGTATGTATGTATGTATGTATGTATGTATGTATGTATGTATGTATGTATGTATGTATGTATGTATGTATGTATGTATGTATGTATGTATGTATGTATGTATGTATGTATGTATGTATGTATGTATGTATGTATGTATGTATGTATGTATGTATGTATGTATGTATGTATGTATGTATGTATGTATGTATGTATGTATGTATGTATGTATGTATGTATGTATGTATGTATGTATGTATGTATGTATGTATGTATGTATGTATGTATGTATGTATGTATGTATGTATGTATGTATGTATGTATGTATGTATGTATGTATGTATGTATGTATGTATGTATGTATGTATGTATGTATGTATGTATGTATGTATGTATGTATGTATGTATGTATGTATGTATGTATGTATTCATAATATTATATCGTCGATATTACTTATGCACTATTATAGCTTTCTATTTTGTGTAAGTACTGAATATTTTCTTGTTTCTTTTGGCGGAGTCTAAAGCTGCTAATCAAAATAACCTTTCTTATTTGTATATGTCAATTATGGTTTGACTTTATCTAAATTACACTTATACATACATACATACATACATACATACATACATACATACATACATACATACATACATACATACATACATACATACATACATACATACATACATACATACATACATACATACATACATACATACATACATACATACATACATACATACATACATACACACACACACACACACACACACACACACACACACACACACACACACACACACACACACACACACACACACACACACACACACACACACACATACATACATACATACATACATATATATATATATATATATATATATATATATATATATATATATATATATATATATATATATATATATATATATATATATATATATATATATATATATATCATGTGTGTCTGTCTGTGTGTGTGTGATTACCTAATTGTGATTACCTAATTGTGTTTACGGGAAAGAGCCCAAAGCTCGTATCTTCCCGTCTCCTCATCGGTTCCATTTTAGACTTAGTGATACTTATCATACCTGTCCTTAAAACTATGGATTGAGATAGCATTAACTACCTCCTCGCTTAGCCAATTCCAATTATCAACTACTCTTACACTGAAAAAGTATTTCCTTACATCCTGCAAACAAGTTTTCTTACGAAGCTTCAAACTATGACCTCTAGTTCTAGAGCCAGCCATATCGAAATATCGATCCCTATCCACTCTATCATAACCATGAAGGAATTTAAAGACTGTCACCATATCCCCCCTTCCTCTTCTAGCTTCGAGTGATGGTAAGTCTAATTCCCTCAGCCTCTCATCATAACTGAGATTGCGTATTTCTGGCACCAGTTTCGTGGCATGTCTTTGAACTTTTTCAAGCTTAGCTATGTGCTTTTTCAAGTGCGGATTCCAAAAGGGGGCTGCATATTCGAGTTTGGCTTCACATAGGCTACATAAATATTTCTGAACATTTCCTTGTCCATGTGCCTGAAGGCTACCCTTACATTTGATAAGAATGCATATGCTGCCCTTACTATGCCATTTATATGTATTTCTGGAGACAAATCTGCCAGTATGTTTACTCCTAGATCTCTCTCATTTTCTGTCTCTTGAAGTTGTACTCCAGCCACCGAGTAGTCAATCTTGGGCCTTCTTGCACTTGTACCCATTCTCATTACCTTACATTTTGAAGTATTGAATTTCATTAGCCACTTTTCTGACCACTCATGCAGATTATTTAGATCCTCCTGAAGTTCTCTACCATTGTGTGTGTGTGTGTGTGTGGGTGTGTGCTTGTGTGTGTGTGCGTGTGTGTGTGTGCGTATGTGTGCGTGCGTGGGTGGGTGTGTATGTAACGTTGCTTTCTATATTGTGTAGTAACACTTAAAATGACTGTTTTGTTGTAGGTGAGTCTAAAAATGTATATGCAGGTATTTGCCGGGAATAAAATACGGACAAGAGGTTCCAGCTTCGTCAAAAAATAGCTTAAATATATAAAATGCGATCCATTTATCTAATAAATTCAAATATTCCGTTAGGTTGTGGATATATCCTAATTTCCGCATTCATTGTAACCATCTCTCGTAGGTTCTAAATTTTGTGTAATAACACATTTAAAGATGTCTGGTAGGCTGTAGAATGCGTCTAAATATACACATAGAAGTGCTGACTTTAATTCTGGCTTTGTCTAAAATATCTTTAAAATGGGATCATCCCCTGAATAGGCACCTAATGGACTTCAGTCGCACATGATGCACAGTATTCATACCTTACCGCATTAGACATACGGCGG
>JAXCGZ010017915.1:15000-20000 GCA_037179515.1 Halocaridina rubra | reverse complement strand
TAATAATTTCTATTATTAGCATCATATGAAATCAGCCAATAGAATCACTCCTTACAAACGATATGCAATTAGCCAATTAAATCACTTCTAACAAGTATTTTAAGTCATATCAACACATATCTTCTTGGGGGAGAGAAAGTTCTGAGGCCCGATTTCTTAAACAGTGTAAACCTAGGATACCATATTGTTAGTTAGCTAGACACACACAAATGGCTTTCATAAACGCATCTGACGCGGTTCTGTGTATGGCTAGGATCCCGTACGACCGTATGGGTGTTACTTCTCGCCGTGCTGGCTATACTTCAACAATGTTGGGATGTCTGGCGAAGAGTTCATAAAATGGTTAGGCATATTAGTATAGTTTTGGCAATTATCTTGACGAATTTTGATTGGTTTTATGTCATAGTTGTATAAGTAGTTTTTTTTTTATATATGTGTGTGTCACCCACTTGTTAGGTAAGATGACTTTTTCTGCCATTATCATATCATTTATGAGTAATGCTGGATGCATTTGTTTTACGAATGGATGATATGTTTCGTGTGTTGATTTCAGTCTTGATTTAGTGTTCTCAGGTCATGGAGGTTTGGGTTCTGGCGAGATAAGTTATAGTTTAAAAGATTTTTGGTGCTTTGGAATATCTCTTACATTAATCTTGCTCTGCTGTTCGAGTTTTGTTCATGGAAGAACAAGGAAGACAAGGGGATATATATATATATATATATATATATATATATATATATATATATATATATATATATATATACACATATATATATATATATATATATATATATATATATGTATATATATATATATATATATATATATATATATATATATATATATATATATATATATATATATATATATATATATATGTATATATATGTATATATATATATATATATATATATATATATATATATATATATATATATATATATATATATATATATATATATATATATATATATATATATATATATATATATATTTACTTTTCTTTGCATATGTATAGAAATTGTTAAAATTCATTGGTGGTGATTTCCAATGTTGCAGTGGCTTTCATATAAGTAATGGTGAGAGTTAAGGCAATGTAAAATCTGCAATTATATTTTTTTGTGATATTAAGTATTCATGTAATTCAGTAGTGTTAATGCATTTTATACTGTTAATAGCACGATGTTTTTAATGACTTGTGAAATCCGTGCAATTATATCGTGACTGATAAACTTTTACTAGCAAATTTCGTAATTTTTGGGTGAGAGATTCATATTTTTCTTATTCACGGGGAAACTGAAATTTCAATCATCTTCTAATTAACATTAGTAGAAAATGTCACTGTAATAGAAAGCGAGAGCCACTTGAACCACCAACCGCTGTTGTAATAGTGCAAGAATATTGATGATAAAATATTCGCAGTGACTAATTATGCATGTACTAAAGCTAAGCGTAATGCGTTCGCACGTGATTGTCTGGTTTAGCTTGCAAACTGAAATTCTTTAACTAATGTATTTTCAAATATCGTTTGTAATTTAGGTGATTATGCAGTTAGTTTGCTAGTTATTCTTCCTCCTAGCACCAATAGACCCTAAATATCTCCTCGTTCTTCCGTAAAGGTGCGTCCTCACCGGCAACAAAACATATCAACAACAAAATTGTCAACATTTGACGCAACAACGTTTGAGTTGCTACTGATACGATGGTGTCGATATGTTGGCATGGCGCTGTAAGTGCTATGTTAGTACGACTGGTGTCTGTAGATGTCGACTGCGACATCTTAAAGGTTCGTCCACACCCGCAACAAGCAGTCGGAAACAAATAGTAAACATTGACCTAAACATCGCAGCCAACATCTACAGCCAGTCGTACCAACATATCACTTACAGCGCCATACCAACATATCGACACCATCGTATCAGTAGCAACACCAACATTGTCGCCTCCAATGTTGTCAACTTTGTTATTGATATGTTTTGTTGCCGGTGTGGATGCACCTTTACGATGGAAAAGATATGCAACGAGGCATTTTCTGCTACACTGGTCGAACTACTCCATTTTATTAGATAATTCTTTGAGACTCGACACCTTGCCTTGGGTGTTTTGAAAGGTTTAAAAGATTTTCCTTCCAATTATAACACTAGAAACCCATTCCGAAAAAGTTAAACCTGAAAAACCCAAACCATTTTTAGATACAAAAGTAGATTTTTTTCTTCAGATATGAAAATATTTGAAATTAAGTGTACGATGGGGGGGGGGGTATTTTGGCTATAATGCATTGCCAATAGTTGAAGCGTCTTTATAGAATAATCATAGTTTTCCCCAGTTAGATGTGGAGTCTGTAAAACCAGGAATATTTTGGTATGTTTTAATTTCAAACATATGTGACTCCGCTGTTTTATATTTTTCTTTAAAGAAAGTTACCATGTCAGTAAACTTCAGTATAAGTTAAATAAAAAAAAATCTTCATTAGAAAGAATAAAATATGGATTTTGTGAAGAGTAACCCCCCTGGGTGCTCTCGGGTTATCTATATTTACAAGGCAAGTCACCTCAGCTAAGCGAGGTGACTTAACATTATTGAGTTTAGTTCTGGGGGTTATCTTCACAGGAACCAAGATTACTTCGCTATTTTCTATTTCTTTTATAACAAATATTCTGAAATGCAGTCTTGATATCCCTATTATGTTATAATTGAATTTATTTCCTACGGCTGCTGAGATTTTCAAAACCTTTACCTATTTTGAATGGTGAAATTTTACTTTTACATCCCCCAACGAGTTACAAAACATAAAAAAAAATAAAATTAAAAAGTCTACTTTCAATTAGTTATTGAAATGAAGGCGAGCTGACCTCACAAAATTTAACTTTTATATTTGTAATGAATTTAGATTTTCCAACTGGAGGTGTGAAAGTAAACATTGACCATATTCTATTTCTCATTGCCAGTTGTTATCTTTCAAACATTTTACCAGGTTTAAGTTCTGGCTTTGGTGAAGAATTTGACAACTGCGTTCAGTGTTCAACGAAATCTCGGCCGGTCAGGTTTATCGATGAGACCTGCACTGTGGCTAGCCCCAGCAATCCGTTAATATTGTATAACCTTAGATTATGATATATCTATCTGAGGTAATTGTTCACATTCAAAACCCCAATGAGGAAGATAGTTCAAATGAGACTTTAGTATGTTAGGTTAGGTTCTTAGGTTAGTCTATCCCCAGTTAGGACATCCTCGGTTAAGAAAAGTTAATTTAAATTTAGTTATGAATATCATTAAAATTTCAACATGGTAATATCACACGTAGAGGTGTTAATGTCAACATCTAGCAATCATATTCCTAGAAAAGAGGATTCTTGAAACGGGAGCGCCGTTCTCGACAGCCTCGCAATATACGGAATCTCTTCAAAGTGAAGTTTGCGGTTGTGGAATAAAAAAAAAATGATTGCTTAGGGTAAATTTATAGGTTTTTGTTTGTTCTACACTTCTAAGGATAAATTTTCATTGAGTTAGTCTATACATAAACTATTAGTAAATATCTCTAGAAGAATATGTCACCCTATCTAGAAGGGGAGATTGGGCTGAAATGAAAATGCTCAATTATTGCATTTTTGAATAAGATGGAGTTTGGTTTGTCATTCAAGGTCAACTTTACTAGCGACCTTGAGTATTTTATCAAGGTTTCTCGGCTAATTCATCCTCCATATTAATTCTGTCTGGCATAAATAAACAACATGGCGACGAAACAGTATTTTAATGGCGTAAAATTAGGATAATTCTTACGGTCTGTTGAGAACGCATGCGGGTTCAGTGTTGACTCAGCACTGATGTTTAAATTGTTTGTATATTTATGTATTATGATGGTATTTAGGAAGTATGTATCGTAAATCATACTGAAGGTATTTTGAGCGGGGCAATTGTTTGCTCTTTCTAGTTGGGTGGAGGGAGGACTAAAAACTATTTAATATATGTCTCGTGAGTTGGTGATGCCAAAAAGGGTACTGAAGTTTTCAATACATACAAGGGCATGCACTCAGGGTAACGATTACATCTGCCAAAACAAGTCCTTCGCAAGAAGGCAACCAACCTAGCCCTTGGTTGAAAAGGGAATCCGTGACGTAAAACCGGAACTAAGTAAAGCATGAAAGAATTGCACCCTTTTGAAAATGCTATTTCTAACTAATATTAGGTAAGAGTAATTGTAATTTGAAAAGGCGCTAAATGATATGTTTCTAAAGCTTAGGCCGCTTTCACACCAAAGTGGCACATCGCATGCCACGTGCGACGTGCCATTTTGGTGTGAAAGCGGCCTTAGTCCTTTTGTGATTACTACATACGATTTTTCAGTGTAAAGGGGGGTTTACACGGTCAAACGGTTCGTCGAATGCGGCTCGACAGACAAGTGTTTGAAGAGATGTTCGAACGTGTGAACGGGGTATTTGGTTGTCGAACACGTTTGTCAAACGTGTTCGACAACCAAATACCCCGTTCGCACGTTCGAACATCACTTCAAACACTTGTCTGTCGAACCGCGTTCGACGAACCGTTTGATCGTGTAAACCCCCCTGAAGGCATTGAGTGATAATCATATAAAGGTTGAATTAGCTATATTGATACTTTTAATGCAAGTGAATCTTATTGGATTTATGAAATAGAGATAAGGGTAGAAGTAGATTGAGAGGAGATTTAAAAGATGAAACAGTTTTTTCATGGATTAGAAACAGGATTATCTCTTATCGGTTGGAGGTCGAAGGTCATTTTGTTTATGTACCCCGTCACGGACTGAGGTTAGTAAGGGCATACACTTAGGGTAACGATTACATCTGCCAAAACAAGTCCTTCGTAAGAAGGCAACCGTCTTAGCCCTTAGTTGAAAAGGGAGTTCGTGACTTAAAACCGAAACAACAACAACAACAACTCATGGAATTTGGAGAGTTGCCAGAATGTGCTACTTACCTAAGTGAGGCCAATGCCATGACCTTGCTACTTACCTAAGTGAGGC
>JAXCGZ010017915.1:7500-10000 GCA_037179515.1 Halocaridina rubra | reverse complement strand
GCCAATGTGCCGAAGAAATCTGAAACAGGTCATAGAGCAATTTCTTGTATAATGGGCTTAGCTTGGCTGACAAGGTGTTTACGACATATGCTCTATATATATTCTTTAGCAGGATATCCACATTTTGGATTCAGTTTGGGTACAATATTTCGTAGCCATGTCTGGCTTTTATGGACAGTAAGATGTAATAAAAACGCTTATGTACCCAAGGTTTAAAAGTAAATGTAGTAAGTCTGGAGTCTTACTTTTGACATAAACAATCGCAATACTACTACAGTTTTTAAAAAAATTTTGATCTTGCTATATAACCAAAATCTTGTGTATTTGTTTCATACTTTACGGCTCTTACGATTTCCCTTATCCAGAAAAATAAAACTTTATAAAAATACGCCGAGGATACTGTTCAAGCAAACGAAGCTTCCTGGATTTTCTAATCAAGATACGTGAAATTCGTGGGAATTTGCTGGCGCATATTCCATTATTACTATTCCTCGGGTTCTATTGATAACGTAGGTGGCAATTTATTTGCATATATTCCAATATTGCCCTTCCTCGAGATCTATTGCTTACGTATTCGTTATTCAGGTATGTTTTTTCTCACAAGGTATATTCAGCTTCCAGGCTTCCTAAGTGCAGGCAGAGCCGCAAGAACCTACAGCAGTTGTGTAAGTTTTAATAATAATTACTAGTATTTAATGTAAGTGTGTTTATAAGTATTTACACCTGCTTTTTTATAAATATAAAATGACCAACAAAAATGTAACACTTACATAAATTTAGTGTGTATGCTAACAGTTTGTTAGCATACAGCTAACAAACTTGGCCACATCTAATAGTATACATATACCATTGTAATATATACTTATATTGGTTAGAGAAGCATCCAGCATAAAAGATGGTGAGATTTTGAAAGTAAATAAATCTCTACATAATATTAATTGTAAGTTTTCAGTCTAAAACTCATAGTAATTCAAAACCATATGCATTGTCTTTAATGAAAAAGCAGTTGCTAGCAATTATTTTATAAGTATTCGATGCTCTATAAATTATCTTGAAAAAGTAATCCGATATCTTCACAGTAACGAGATTTAAAAAAAAAAACATTTTAAAGATTTAAACCTGAATTTGTAATATTTATTTACTAAACTTTTCTACTAACAATTATGTTTATATGGTGAAGTAAAGAGGCATTTTAAGTATAATATTATTAATTTAGACATGCAGAAGAACCGACAAAACTCAAGACGTTATGGTTAATATATTACATATTTCCCCCGTCTTTTCTTCACAGCCTTCATCTGTTAC
The DNA here is from genome assembly GCA_037179515.1 of Halocaridina rubra. Taxonomy (NCBI): domain Eukaryota; kingdom Metazoa; phylum Arthropoda; class Malacostraca; order Decapoda; family Atyidae; genus Halocaridina; species Halocaridina rubra. Next base: position 8,695 of record JAXCGZ010017915.1, on the reverse strand, counting down.
TCGTAATCAGACTCGTATCACTCTTTCTTCTACTCTCAATCCCGATTTGCAGAGGGTATCTGAGTGGGGCACTCAAAATTGAGTTAAATTCAAATGCCTCCTAGACAGTTTCTGGCTGTCTCTTAATCATCTGCTCTTGATAGCCCTATTGTCTTCGAAGCAAACGAAATTTATCCTCTTCATGCTATTAATATATTAGGAATCCACATAGCCTCTAACTGGTTTTGGAGGAATCACATAATCCAAATATCCAAATCTGCTTCCAAAAATTTCTAGGTTCTACTTCCTTTTAGTCATTACTTTTCCTCTTTACAGTTACATAATATCTAGAAAGGTCTTATGCGTCCCTGCTTAGAATACTGCTTACACATCTGGGGTGATTCTTCTTATACTTATCTCCTTGATAGGGTTGAATCTTAAGTAGCCAGACTCATTAATGACCCTTCTCTTACTTTTAATCTGGATTCTCTCTCTCTTCGCCGTAAGGTATCATCCCTATCTCTTTTCTATTGGTGACTTGCATCCCTCCCCTAATACCAAGACCACGTAACACTCGCCAAGGGGTCTCGTCTCACAGAATTATAAGAATATTAAATAACAATCGTAACTACAAAACTGCTGTTTCCATGTGCTCTTCCATTGTTTATAGTTATAAATGCCCAGATTGTTTATCTGAGTACGTTGGCTCCACCTCTAGGAGCTTAGGTGTAAGGGTGGATGAGCACAGAGGAGTCAGTACAAGAACGAAGAAGTAACCGTTGAGACCTCTAAACTCAAGTATTAGGGAACGTGTCCTTACCTGTAATAGCTTCTTAAAGTAAATTATTTTACAATATTATATAGAAAAAAACACTATACTTGAACACAGAATTGCCGAGTATATATTCATTTCATCTCATAGCTTTGTTACTCGTTATATATTTTTAGTTCAGTATCCCAGTTTATGTATATATTGTATTACTTTCCATATTGTTGTCTTGTTAATTGCGATGATTTCTCCATACAGGAATAATAATAATAATAATAATAATAATAATAATAATAATAATAATAATAATAATAATAATAATAATAATAATAATAATAATAATAATAATAATAATAATCAATAACAATAACAATAACAATAATAATAATAATAATAATAATAATAATAATAATAATAATAATAATAATAATAATAATAATAATAAAA
>JAXCGZ010017915.1:0-2500 GCA_037179515.1 Halocaridina rubra | reverse complement strand
AGTCTCTCTCTCTCTCTCTCTCTCTCTCTCTCTCTCTCTCTCTCTCTCTCTCTCTCTCTCCTCTCTCTCTCTCTCTCTCTCTCTCTCTCTCTCTCTCTCTCTCTCTCTCTCTCTCTATCTATCTATCTCCTCCCCCTCCTCTTCTTCTTTTTTCTTCTTCTTTATTTCTTTCTTCTTCTTCTTTTTCAATTATCACGCCCATTAATTGGTCTGGGAGTGTCGTGGGCGCAAGGATATGAGACTCATATCCTCGCGAGAATGAGACCACCAGTGATAGGATATTTGAGATTATGCTCTGGTTGCACCATAATCTCTGCTTCCCACAACCTCCCTTCTTTACGTCTTCAAGGTTTTCCTTCTTTATTCGTGAGTCTTTTTTAATATTCTTATACATCATTTACCTTCCCACTTTCAGCGTTTTCTTTATCTTACTTCATCCTGATTCATGATTCACCGTGGATCTTTTCTATGCATAATTTCTGGCGAAGAGATCTGGTACCATTATGAGAGATGCTCTCTCTCTCTCTCTCTCTCTCTCTCCTCTCTCTCTCTCTCTCTCTCTCTCCTCTCTCTCTCTCTCTCTCTCTCTCTCTCTCTCTCTCTCTCTCTCTCTCTCTCTCTCTCCCTCCACTTTCCCTGAAAGAGATAGTTGGAGCATGTTGTCTTTTGACTTGAGTAAAATGCTTAGTCCTCTATCATACTATTCCCATTATGTTAAGTACCAAGAAAACTTTTCAATAGTGTGTGTGTGTATATATATATATATATATATATATATATATATATATATATATATATATATATATATATATATATATATATATATATATATATATATATATATATGTATGTGTGTGTGTGTGTGTGTGTGTGTGTGTGTGTGTGTGTGTGTGTGTGTGTGTGTGTGTGTGTGTGTGTGTGTGTGTGCATACACACACATACGCAAACACACACAAACATACACAGCTGACTTTTGGGTTCCAGATATAAATATGTACGTGGTAATCATATTTTATGAAGAATATCAGCCTATTTTTCAGAACTTCAAAGGCTGTAATATTTGAGTCGCTTCAAGGACAACTCCTCTATTGTTAGTGAGTTATTGTTGTAGATTTGCAACACTCCTTTTTTTATATAAAGTGCTTCTGCACGCACATGTAAAAACACACATATATACACAGACATACACACATACAATGACGTGCGATGTAAAAACACATATATACACACAGACATGCACACATACAATGACGTGAGAGTGATTTTTAGTTTTTCTTTATATTCTTTCCTTATTCCCTATTTATGGATTTGTTTATTACTCAATTCTCTTTCACATGTTCTAATTATGGTCTTCTTTATATCACTTAATATCTCTTCCGCATTCAAGATTTTAAATATCTTTATCTCTCTCTGTTTATAGTCAAACATTTCATAATATATCCTCCGTTTCTTGTCCTTCGTCCGGATTCTTTTCTATAGTCCATCATTGTTTCCCTTTGACCTTTCTATCTTTTCTCAGTTAACTTGGGATCAATCCCATAGTAGGCACCTGAAGTATCTCAAAGCTAGATGAAGTTCCTGTTTCCAACCTTATACCAAATTAGCACCTTGCTAGGAGTTAAATTAAAAAACTGTTAGATACAAATAGGCTATGGTGAGTGCGGTTAAGTTAACGTAACCAAAGCTAACCTAACCTAACCATAATTAACATCAAGCACCTGCAAGTTGTTTCAATCCCAGATTAAACCCCTAAAAAACAACATCATTTATATTTCTAATTTCTCCCTATTTATATTCTAATATATAATTTTTTTTTTATCCTTTTCCTCTCCCATCACGGATATTATTCCATTTTCTGCTTCCATTTTTTCTCGTCTCCATTTAAATTCCTATTTATTTTCAAACGTTTCATATAATTTCCCCCCATTTTCTATTCCCCTCTCGCTATCTTTCTTTTTGCATTTTCTGCCTATTCTATTTTTATCTTCCCCTATCTCATTTTCCATTTTCGCGAGCTCATTATAGCTTGGGAAAAGGCATTATCAAGAGATCATGAAGTTAAAATGAAATGACTCTATTAAACCCGTCCCTCCAACCCTTTAACCTCTGTCTATCTACAAGTCCTACCCCCCCCCCCAACCTCCTGTTTATTAACAATTCTCACTGTCTATTCTCAATTTTGTTTCCTCAAGGCTGTACTTAAAACATGGTATGTAACTTGTGGCATAATTTTTCCTGCTATATTTCAGCTCAGGCCGCTAGATCTTCCGGAGTATCAAGCAAACTGGCAACACTGGTCTCTTTTGAAATATTCCCCCAAATCCAAATCTCCATTTATTTAGATCTTCCCTCAAGCTCAATGTAATGCTTCCTTACCCCCATTTAGTTCATCTATTTATTTTTCCATTTATATATATTCATAAATTTGCTTATTTCTCGGTGCTCCCTTTAGGGTTGTAAGCGTGCACTTGGCGACAACAACTTCCCTTCTTCACCACTG
>JAXCGZ010017914.1:27500-34074 GCA_037179515.1 Halocaridina rubra | reverse complement strand
GAACATCAGAGGTAATCTGAAAACTCGAAATCCATTATACTGGTCACGGCAAATCATATAAGGAATTAAGTTATATATAATTATGATGGTGGATGGGTTCTATCCATGAGAGGATTTGAACTTTGTCTGCCTCCCATAGTTCATTCTCTCTTCCTCTGGTACTCATCATTTACGGCTTTCTTTTGGCGGTGGTCAGAAATACTGCCTCCGTGTTTTCTGCGTGTCATCAAAGTCGAGTAAATGAGATGGAGTTAGGGATAGATGAATTTACCCCTTCGAATCTTGCTCCCAAAAGGGTCAAGGTATATGAGGGAGTTCTGGAAGGTTTGTTCCGGAAAGACTTTCAGATAGAAGGTGTGCTTTGATTCAGCCACTTCCCATTATAAGGAATATATAGGCAATATCCAAGTACAAGTTTAGTAGGTAATTCTGATCTTATGACAATGATGTTCATACAGACATTTATTAAAATCTTTTGTGGATACAAATGTTATCAGTGTACATTTGGTTCGCCTTTCTGTCACTGATAAATGTTACTTTCTAATCTATTTATATCATATTTAATGTGCTTATGTGTTGCAGATTCCGTAATACCAGGAGTAAACCTCAATGTAAAACAAGTCACATTTGTGATTCAGAACTCTTTGGAAATGATAACAGGTCATTAGAAAAATGTGTGATTTTAATACAACGGGTAGTTAATAGAGAAGATTCTAACTCTTGTATTACTTCAAGAAAAGATGTCTAAATTATATTGTTGTTGGTTTGAGGTCTTTATCACGTGATAATGTAATTAGAGAATTCCAGCTTTTGCTGTAGTTAAGAAAGAGGTTCCTGAATTCTGCCATAATTAACAATGAGGCTTCTAACTACTGCTGTACTTCGCAGAGACATCACCAATTTTTTGTTGTAGATCAGAGAAAAGTTTTTGTCAGCTGCTTAATTTGTAAAGTCTGTCTGAAAGTGTTCATAAAGAGAACAGGGTTTTCAGTCAATATATGTATATGCAAGTGTCCACATATAGAAAGATAAGAAACTGATCAAGAATATTTCATGTATTATCCAAATATGTTGCAATTGAAGAAAGCTATTTATTAACCTCGTATGATATTTGCATAACAATTTACATGCATCTAATGGTAAGAATATGTGTAAACGTATGTATGCATGTATGTATGTATGTATGTATGTATGTATGTATGTATGTATGTATGTATGTATGTATGTATGTATGTATGTATGTATGAATGTATGTATGTAAGTATGTACTTTTTTTATGAGTGTGACACCGGGACAGGCAGAAACTGCCCTTATCAATAAAGACAGGGAAGAGGTAATGTTATACAAAGGAAGAAGATAGAAAAAATAGTCAAAGTAAAGAGGTCCTAGAGATATGTAGGATTAGGCCCTGAGATGACGATAGATCCGCTTTTTGAAAGAAGATAGGTAATAAGAATTAGGAAAGACAGAAGGAGGAAGAGAGTTCCAGAGTCTGGAGGTAAATGGGAAGATGCAGTCTCTGCACCGACCAATCCGGGAGCTACAAATCTCCACACAATACCTGTGAGATGAGATCGCTTGACGAGTGTTACGCGGCCTCGGCATTGGAGGAGTGATGCAATTCGCCAACTCATTAGAGCAGCGATGGAAGTAGTGGTGATAGAAAAGAGAAAGGGATGAAACCTTATTGCGGAGAGAGAGAAAATCCAGATTAGAAGTAAGAGAAGGATCATTAATGAGTCTGACTGCCTTAGATTCAACCTTATCAAGGAGATAACTATAGGAAGAATTACCCCAGATGTGTGAGCAGTATTCGAATCAGGAATGGATACCACCTTTATAGATTTTAAGTAACTGTATATAGGAAAAGTAATGGCGAGGACTAAACAGAACCTCAATTTTTTCGATAAAGATTTAGAAATCTTGATTATATGATTCCTCCAAGACAAGTTAGAGGCTATTTTTTTTATTTTCCTTATATCTTGATAGAATTAAGAGGGTAAATTTTGTTAGTTTCGAAGACAATAGGTTTATCAGGAGGAAAAGAAGATGGAGAGATAGCAAGAAACTCTCTTGGAGACATTGAAATTAAATAAATTATGAGTGCTCCACTCAGCTAACCTCTGCAAATCGGAGTTGAGGGTAGAAGAAAGTTTGATACGAGACTGAAAAGTGAAGGGTAAAATCGTCAGCAAAGAACCCTGTGGAACAGCACTGGTAACAGAAAAAGGGCTAGATGTCGTACGATCAGCAACTGCAGATAAAAAACGGTCAGAAAGAAATCTGGAAATCAGAGAACAGAAAGAAGGGGTAAAGCCATAGAGCAGTGAGATTGGACAACAGGGCCTTGTGCTAGACTCTTTCAAAAGCCTTAGAGATATCAAGGGCGATGACAAAAGGATTCCCCATATTTCCTCAGAGAAGATGACCATACATGAGTAAGATAGGACAGGAGGTTACCAATGGATCTTGCCTTGTGGAAACCTTACTAATGATCGGAGATAAGGGAGTTAGATTCAAGACTTTTAAAAAGGGAGCACTGAAGAGTTTCGAAAACTTAGCAATAGAGGAGGCTAGGGTAATAAGTCGGTAGTTAGAAGGAATAGAGCGGTCGCTCTTCTTACAAATAGGTTGAATTCAAGAATGTTTCTAAAACGAAGGATAGATACTGGTTGACAGAATGAGGCAAAAAAGACGGCGAAGCACGGGCACCAGTTCATAAACATATTCATTAAGGAACTTTGCAGGGATACCATCGGGACAAGATGCTTTACTCGTCTTCAGGGAGCGAAGATCCTTATGAACTTTGGGTGAAGAAAGGACAAGGAGGGTATAGGGTTAGAAAGGGGTAAAGATTGAGGGACAGGTGATCTGGAATCACTTGTAGAAGAGTTGGCAGAAAAATTAGAGCCAAAGAGAGTGGCATTGTCAGTGGGAGAGCAAGCTATAGAACCATCAGAACAAACGAGAAGGGGAAAGCTTGAGTTACAGAAGTTTTTGTAAAGCTTTTTGGCTAAGGACCAGAAGCATTTGTCAGTTGGCGAGGACTTAAGGTCATCAACTTTCCTTCTTATAAAGGAATCCTTAGACCGTCGAATTTGAGCAGTACAGCTACTCCTAGCTAAAATAAAAGCAGAGCAAGTTAAATCGGATAGATAGGCTTGGTAATTTTGGTGTGCCTGATTCCTGGCCATGGGAGCCATGAAGCAGGCACGGTCAAACCAAGGTGTAGGGGAAGAGAAAGTTTTCGTAGAAGAGAAGATGTACGCCTCCATGCCCGAGGTCATAATTTTGACAGCTTCTAGGGCTACCCGATCAGGGTTGCTAGACCGAAAGCAGGAGTCATCCCATGGAAAGTCAAAGAGTAAGTTACGCAAATTTTCACGCTGGGTGCACTTAAAGTGCCAAATGTGGCGCTGAGTAGGAGGGATTGGTGGAGGGGGATCAAAAATACAAGAGATTGAGATCACAGAGTGGTCAGATTTACCAAGAGGGGAAAACCCAGAATAAGAGTATTCTGAAAGGTTAAAAGTAAGAAATAGGTCAAGTTTGTTTTCTGCATGTTCGTAACGATCAGGAACGCGAGTAGGATGTTTGATAATTTGCTCCAGATCGTGAGTAATAGAGAAAGCAAGGGCCTCACTTTCTCTCACATCAGTGTGAATAGAATTAAGCCACTCACTGTGGTGTACATTGAAGTCTCCAATGTTGAAAACTTCAGCATGTGGGTGAGAAGATAGCAACGACTCATGGCACGAGGACATATATTCAAAGAAAGACACAAACTCGGTGGGGTTTGGAAAACAATAGCAGAAGCAAAGGAAAATAGTGGAAGTGGAGAAATAGATTTTTAGCCAGAGAACATCAAAATCAGGAGATTCACGGTCCAGGAGCTACGCAAAAGGAGTGTTAGTGCTGCAATAGGAACAGACCCACCTGTGGAACGAAAGCGAGTATACAGGTTATAGTGAGAGATTTAAATTGGGTCAATGGAAACATGGATAGACAGCTGGGTTTCAGATAGGAGGAGGAGGTTAGGGAAAAAAGTACCTAAGTGCTGTTCCACAGACGAAAGATTAGAGTTGAATCCACGAATATTAGAGTAGTGAAGAGTGATATAAGTAGATCCATGTATGTATGTATGTTTGCGAGTATGCATCTATGCATGTATATATGTATGTGTATACTATTGTATTTATATCCATCTATCTATCTTTCTATCTATCTGTCTATCTCTCTATCTATCCATTCATCTATCAGTCTATCTATCTATCCATCTATCCCTGTCTTATTGCATTATATATGCAGCTTGCTTTTATTTATATATGTAATTATATTATTATTATTTTTTTATTATTCTTGTAATTTCTTCCGATAGTTTTTGTGATCTTGAAGTCTTTGGTCCTTTGCTTTCTTATATTAAAGGGTTTATCTATTTATCAATCTATAATCGTAATTAGAGATTAACATACTCTATCGTTAATGACTTATTAATTATTTTGTCGGTTTTCTTTGATTGAAGGTATTATTTCTTTTGGATTAGTCCTGTCTTACTATCTTTAATTTTTAATTCCCACAGGTTCTCGAATATTCCTTTATATTGTTCCTCTCCTGATATTCCTATAGTTTCTGGAAATGATGAAATTTAACCTTTCAGTTCAATCAACACATTAGGAATACATACATTATCTAGATTTTCTTCTGAAATCACAATATACAAATTGCTAAAACCGCATCTAAGAAAATTCTAGTTCTGCTTATTACTTCTCCTTATTATATTTGCAGAAAATACTTAATATTAATAATAATAATAATAATAATAATAATAATAATAATAATAATAATCAATAATAATAATAATAATAATAATAATAATAATAACAATAATAATAATAATAATAATAATAATAATAATAACTAATAATAATAATAATAATAATAATAATAATAATAATAATAATAATAATAATAATAATAATAATAATAATAATGATGATAATAATAATAATAATAATAATAATGATAATAATAATAACAATAATAATAATAATAATAATAATAATAATAATAATAATAATAATAATAATAATAATAATAATAATAATAATAATAATAATAATAATAATAATAATAATAATAATAATATATAATAATTATAATAATAATAATAATGATAATAATAATAATACATTTCCCAATTTCCCTCTGGTGAAGGCGTGGCCGAGCCAAGAAGCACGCAGTCACCACGATTTCCACTTGCCTCAAGTACTCCTCTTATTTCCTTGGGAATAAAGGTTGGCACATATCCCTCCTTACCACCCTGCTTGGGTCACCCACAAAGTAAGCATGCAAGGTTTTTCCGTAGTGAGACATGACAGCCACAGCTAGTTTACCCCCACTGCTTTATCACATGGGAACTTCCCTCATACCCATCCATCACAGCTCACTAAGCTAGCAGGTGCGAGAAATCCCTTTGGCCCATGTCATCTATACACAATCTTCCTCCATTCATCCCTATTTGTTGCATGCTCTCTTCCCTGGTCCAGTGACATTCCACGTGCGTCCAATGCCCCACGCCATCCATCTAGCTCATTCTAGATCTCTCTCTTGCCCATACTCCAACCACTTCTGCACTCCAAACTCTCTTCACTATTCTTCTATCACTCATCCTTTCCATGTGACCAAATCAACTCAGCTCTTCATGATCTAGCCTATCCAACAGCCTTCTTTCAACACCAGTTCTCTGCCTGATCTTATTTCTCACACTATCTATTCAAGATACACGTCATGCTTCTCAAACACCTCATTTCCAATATATTAAACTTGTTTTTTTTTATATTCTCTTGCATTCCAAGTTTCTGCTCCATACAATGCTGTCGGTACACTCAAATTTTCATATATCCTTTACTTTGCATCAAATTCCAGATATTTATTTCTCTTTACACTTTTCAACCCACTTACGCATTTACTTGCTTCATGTGAAACCAACCTTACAGCTTATCTACTTTACTGGGAATGAACACATTCTATCTGAATGCCTTTTTGCCCATATTTCTTTCTCCCAACCTCACTCGTGGCTTCGTTTTTGAATTTAATTTTATTTAATTCTAAGTATAGCAGATAAGCTATACTTTTGGCTTCTCTTTTTACCTTCTGTGTAGTAGTTGGTACCAACTTGGCACAGTAATTATGTGTCCCTACCTTTCTGCAGGAACTTTTCACACACTTGTCTTACCATAGACACCTGAGCCACAAATCCTCCTCTTCTGAACCTACAATGTTCTTCCGCAATCAAGCTCTCAGTACCTTTGCTAATTCTCTCTATTAACACTCTTCCATATACTCTACCAACTGCACTCAAAAATCTAATTCCTTTAAAACTACTACACTCATACTTATCTCCTTTCCCTTTGTAATGTGGAACTGCACATGCGCTCCTCCAATCAACTGGGACCCTCCCTTTCCTGAAGCATACTGTCAATAACCTAACCATCCATTCTAATAATGCCTACCAACCTTTTGACAGGCATTCAGCATAACAACCATCTATCCCTGGTGCTTTACCTGCTCTCAT
>JAXCGZ010017914.1:0-12500 GCA_037179515.1 Halocaridina rubra | reverse complement strand
CGATCGTGCAACTATTCTTATTGCTTAATAACAACCTTAAGAAAGAGCTCCTATTTAGACGATCTAAAACATGCAGAACGTCTGTTTTCTTGGGAGAGATTAATACAAACATATTCTTACACTAAATATAAAAAAATAGAAAATAAAAAATAAACTTAAGCACTAAGATTACAATGTACAATTATTCATTATGAACATTATTTAAGAGCAAAAACAATTTTAGACCATTACGTTACTTTCAAAAAAAAACACAGTTTGGTTGTATATAATTACGTCAAAATATGAATCATGATTTAATCTTTGCGTCCATTGAGTTCGCAGAAGAACCCACTCTTCATTTAATTCCTGGGCCGAGGGGTGGTATGCAGATCTTTGTGAAGACTCGTGCTGAAAAAACCCTTACCTAGGAATTGGAGCCATCTGACGCCATTGAAAATGTAAAGTCAACAACCAATGGTAATAAATACAAAATAAAAATTTAACATTACAATTGCAATATGTACTTATGACTCAATGACAACATGCTACAAGAGTTTGAAGTAAATCAGTATGATTACGTTAGGCAAATTATATAAAACATAAGTATGTATGAATTTTCAAATTGCAATAGTTAATAACAAACTACTTTAAAAACATAGAATTCAGCATGCACAGTTAGTAAATAGCACTTATATGAAACCTTATCCTATAATCTCTATGCCTATCATACTACTATAGGGCATTGATTTGTCTTAAAACTAGGACTTATAACTATTTCTTTTAGGGGACATTTCTTTCTTTGTGTCTTCCAGGCGCTGTCAAGGACGATGGGGATTTTCTCTTTTCCGTTTTCCCATCAGTTCAATTACGTGGTTTCTACGGTGACTTCAGAATTTAAGAATCTTGGCTTTCTCTTTTCCTCGTTAAATCTATGCTAGGCTTTCCTTTATGTTTCTAATTAACCACTCCTCTGCCTGTCCTCTTCATTTCAGACCCTGGTTTGAACACGTACCACGAATCCTCTTCTTATCTGGAGACTGGCAAGACAAAAGGGAGGTCGTCTATGTATATCCTGCTTAACCGGAACCCCTCCTGCCCGCTTTCATGCGACTCTTGAGGTGGCCCTTGAATCTAACCATCTCGCACGCTCCTGCACGACTAAAGCAGCCTCTAACTTCAGTAGCTGAAAAATACGATCACACTGATGCAGATTCCAATGACGGAAATTAGAGCCTAATGTCGCTAATACAACTGCGAGAAAGACTTCATATGACTTATGGGTACAAGCAATGGTCATATATCAGTATTCCGAGACCATACTTCGCATCTCCTGCAACTGTGAGTGCTTGCAATTTCTATTTAGTGGGCAACAGGGACTCGTTTGAGAGAAAACAAAAACAAACTTAAGATTTTAGAATTTGCAGGTAGGGGCTGCCTGAAAATATGTTTTTACTTGCGCATATATCTACACCGTTCAGAGAGGCGTCTACAACTCTATTAACAGGTAGTTGAATCACAAATAATTTATTTACAAATGATTTTGCATCTTTCGTTTATCTGAAAAAATCATTAAACACTGGGCCAGTCACTAAAGAGATACTCTTATTAATAGTGACTGCCATCACATAAAAGCATGAATTCAAAACAATTACAAGTTACTATCGTTACTGTTGACGGTATTGCGAAAATAATAATTAATTAAAGGCCATGCAGTGATAATAACAATAACAGCCCACAAAATGAGAGCATTAAGAATAAAAAATTACGTTCACAGTAGCTAATAATAATCAAGAGAAAAAAAATAAAAAAAAATAACAACATTAATTCAGGAATAACTGTGAGCATGCAAATGAGCCAGGCATTTTGAAGTAAGAACAGAGTCTTACACTCATACTTCACAACAATGCTCTGTTTAACACTGTCTCTTTGGTTATTCGAATTTCTGCAGTCATAAAATATATATACTAGCACGTATATATGGGAGCTTATCCATCACCTCTGGATGCCCAATTTGTCAGTGGGAGTTTTATCTATTCTCTAAAACAGTTGCAATATGTGGCAGAAAGATTTATACAATAATCAGTTTTACTGATGATGTCTTATCAGTATTTATGCAGTAACAGCATGTAAAAATTCATCAACTGAAATAAGATGTGGGCACACTTATCACCTAGCAGCTCTGAAAAAAAAACAATAAAAAAGAATCAATAACTGCAAAATTCTGTTAGCATCAGGAAGGAGTACGTGTCAGTCCCAGAGTAGAACGAAAGACGGGGAGAGAGAGAGAGAGAGAGAGAGAGAGAGAGAGAGGGGGTACAGTGATAAATAGAGAGAGAGGAAGAAATGGGTTGTCTGGGCGACCTTGAAATACGTTGCGGTCTACACCCGTATGGTTTGAGAAAGAGGGACTTCCTTCCTTCCATCACATTCACTGAAAACTCAAAAGACTAAAGTATTGCGAGAGTATTTTTACATATAAAAAAATTATAGATAAATAAATAAAAAGAAAGTGAACAAACACGAGTAATAACTATTGCTAGAGTTTTGCATTTATTGTCGGAGGGCTATTTTTATCCCTCAACTAACAAAAAAAAACAAAGAACTTAGCTTACAACTCCAGAAACATCGAAGCATAAATCCATTTTTTTTTTTTTAACATCGCAAAATGCTTTACTGAAATAAGCATATATATCCTTGTCTATTATGACAATCTTTTCTCTTTCTATAAATTAGAGGGGTGAGTCAAAGCACACACTCGCTATACGTCATCCTGCCTCTGATGAAATCAAAAGAAAAATACTACATTCACACGTGATAATATCTCTACTACTATCGACAAAATTGCAATTATCTTTTCTTAATAAACGTCTTAAAAGGACCTATCATTATTTTTAAATTTCAAACTCAATATATAAACTCTGGAGATTTCAATTATTTTAATTAGCTTCATGGTAATTATAAATCTCATGGCAATAATAGTAATCAATGATAATTATCTCTAGATAAACTTTTTCAAAATTCTTTAATTATAATTATAATATATGAAAGGGAATAAGATATTAAAATATTGTTTCAACACAAGGAATAATTTGTATGTAAAAAGAATATAGAAAGTTCGACTCTGTATATGCGGTAATGGAATTAAAAATCGTATTTCAGGTGCAACATTAAAGAATGCATTTGGCTTCAGTTCCATAATCTCTTAAGGAGTTGTGCATGAACAATTAATACATAAAATATATATATTCTTCTACTATCTTGAATTAACTTTTTCGAGTGACGATTCAATAGTACTACCTCGAGAGACAGGGGGAAGTTCGACATACAACTGTTCTATCTGCTTGTTCATACATACGCACGGTTGGGTATTTCATTACCCTCTTTTTATTACTCTGTTTTTCTTACACCAATACTGCCCAAGGTTTGCCTTCAGGGCTGCAGCTGACTAGCTTTTTTGGGGAGATGTGCTGACGGGCGCTCTTTTCTCCCCTGTTCCTTCAGCCTCTGGATCAACTTCGTCTCTTTCAAATATGGGAAACAGCTGTGTAACATTCTTGTTGTCGCTTCTTGTTAGCTCACACTCCCTCTTTATGACCAAGCTGGAATGATAGTGGCAAACTTTATCACTGTGTAACTCTCTATGTGCTATATTGTCATGAGCTATTTCTAATACTCGGCATGGACCTAGATACAAGGGGTACATTTTATGCTGGCGGTAAACATGTTTTATGTAGACTCTATCGCTTACCTTGGCTTCATGCCTCTTTGTGCTGTGCCTAATATCATACTCTTTTGCATACCTCTCTTTCTGTTTATCCAGGATGGCTGCTGTAAGTTCGTAGGTCTTTCTGTCTGCATTTACGACACACGTTCAAAGACTCTCAATATCATACACTGGCAAGAGCTTTTGCGGGGCAAATGTGTTCCAGGGTAACCTGGGATCTTCCCCAAACACTAGGAAATAGGGGGAGTCTCAGATTGACCTATGATATGCAAAGTTTAGGGCCTGTTCCTCTTGTTTCAAATGCAGGTTCCATCCTTGGCGATCAGAGGCAGCAAGTTGACATAATAGTATAATGATGGAGGTGTTTCTTCTTTCTACTAACTCATTAGCTTGCAGTTGATACGATTGAAAAGCTACATGGTTAACTCGCGCTAGCTCGCATAAACCCCTGAAAACTTCGTTCATGAATTCGCGTCCATTATCAGTTACTACTTCTCGAGGAAATCCAAAATTCTAATGTGAACTAGTTCAGGGAAACGGCTACCGAGGCCGCGTTCTCATCCTTCATTGCATATGTGAAGGTATATCTTGTGTATTCGTCTGTGAGTACGAAAATGTACGAGTAGCCATCATATGATCTGGGCATGGGGTCTATCAAATCGCAATAAACTCTTTCCCATTTAAAACTGCATCTCGGCCAGATTCGGGCAGGTGGGACCGTATTATGCAGCTGTTTGAAGCAATTGCACACATGACAATTCTTAATATATGCTGCAACGTTATCTCGATTCCCATATGTCTGGCCGCGGGACTCGTGTGACACAGAAAGAGGGCATGACCGTGAAACTCCTCGGGGATTACTGCCTTGTTTCCCCCTTCTCCGTTCTTTCGCTTAAACATTTTATACAATATTCCTTCTTCTGTTACGAATTAATTGATTCGGCGTCGAATTTTAGCAGGGATTTTGCCGTCTATTGGTTGCAAGAGTTTTTTCACCTCTCCCCACAACGTATCCCCATCCTGCTTCCTTACAAGCTCCTCGCGATTCCACCAACAATTGCCCCCCTCCCACTCATTCATACCCTCTCGCTCACTCACTCGTTCATATTTGCAACTTCCTCTCTGTCTTTACTCTCCCTCACGTCCCCCATTCATTCTTTTATTTACCTTGCAAGGATGTTTTTCCCCATCACTTTAAAGGAGCGTGTGCGTGGAATCGGGATCGGCCCCTGCAGTTGCTGGATGGTTCGTGTCCACGGTCTGATGACTTGTGTTTCTCATCGGACGGGTAATGGCCAGGGTTGGGACTTCCCGCATTCCCCTGCTCAGGGCATCTGCTACTTTGTTACTCTTTCTAGGTACATACTCGAAACCTTGTATATTAAATTGCATAAGTCTTAACAGCCATCGGGAAAGCCTCTGGTTATTTAGTGGCTTTGCATACACGTACTTCAAGGGTAGATGATCGCTACAAATTATCACCAGCTATCTGAGTTGGAAATTTTTATGTTTTTCTAAAACGAACATGATGGCAAGTGTCTCTCGTTGGATTATGGAATATTGCCGCTCAGTGTCTGTAAGCGCCCGGGAAGCAAAACTAATGGGGCGGTCACTTTTCTCATTGTCTACCTGCGATACTACTCTGCCGATCGCGAAGTCAGACGCGTCACACGTGACACAGAACACCCGATCAAACTTAGGATAAGCAAGGTCTTGGGTAGACATTAGGACTCTCTTTAAAGCTACAAACGCGGCCTCTTGCTCAGGCGTCCAGCAAATTTGGTGCGTATTTCAGAGTCTATCTAAGGGCTGAGAAATGTCCGCGTATTTCTCAATAAATTTACGGTAGCACGAGCAAAGTCCGAGAAATGATCTAACATCTTTACAAGTTTTGGGTCTCGCAAAATTCTCTATGGCTTTTACTTTATCATGCAATACTGCCACAAATGCGGACGACAAATTGTGTCTGAGAAATTCTACTTCTGCATTGAAGAACTGACATTTACATAATATCACAATCAAGTTACTCTGTCTCAAAGCTTCTGAAACCGAAATGAGGTTCCTGGCGTGTTCTTTAAAGGTCTGTCCGATTATTACTAAGTCATCTAAATATACTAGCACAGCGCTACTAATAAAGACTCAATCGTCTTCGCATACCAGTTCAACTGTTCTCCGCGTATTCGAGGGGTATTTCTAATCTTAGTGATTAGTGTTTCTTCACTCTGTCGCACTATTAAATATTTTAGGAATCGATCCTTAAAAGTTTCTCAATGTTATATATTTGACCACTCGTCTTCGCCCATGGTCTTGGATCCAAACCCGGTGCACCTTTGTACTATGCTTATTCGGTACTCGTCGGTCCACTCGGCGCTTCTCATCCACAGACCCAAATGTTTCAGGATGTCGGCCGCGGGAAATATGGGTGGGTGTTCAAGGCCTTTTACATTTGCGCCGTCAAAATATAAGGGACAGTCTTTGATTCGAGGCGCCTTTCCAACAAGGGCACGGGGTGGGGGGCATGGCCTGCTGCGTTCCCTGTGCCACCACTGGGCTCGGAGTGGCAGGCTGCTCATCGATGTTTGAGGTGTCGGTTCCGCTGTCGACGCTGTCGCCGTCGACCAAATTCCTTCTCAACAGGGCGGCGATGGCACTGGTTTGTAGGCATTGTACTTGCCCTCTAATTCAAGAATTCTCCGGTTTTTGTCCTCCTCACTCATTTCTTGTATTGGGAGGTATTATTCTTCTACATTTGCCATTCTTTTTTTCTTCGAACGGGTTTCAACTTGCATATAAGATTGTCTTTCGTGCATATTTCGGCGGGAATTGTACCACACTGCCACCAGTGTCGTAGTGTTAATCACTATGTTAAATTACTACCAGAAGGGTACAAGGTAAGAATGGACAAGCGGTGGTTTGTTTAACTTAATTTATTTTAGAGTACATCATATACGACGCCTCAGTGCCCTCAACCCTTATGACTATCAAAAGCTCTGATCTATTCATGCCCTGGGGATAGTACTGACTAGAGCTCATTCTCTCTGACTGCCTCGGGTATTCTTGAAGTACCCAAAGGGCAGGGCGTGTCATCTTGTACAGTTTTGCCAATAGGCCTCCAGGATCAAAGGGGAGTCCTTCCTCTTTGGGGAAGGCTCTTTCAACAAGCCTATTGGGCAGAAAAGGGTCTAAATCGCCCAGGGCTATTGGGTATTTCTCCAGGGCATATGAGGGTCAAATGTTTGTGTTCCTTGTGGTTTTGGGAATGGTCGACTTCTTGGCCTTTCCCATCCTCTTGAGGCATTTTACGCCAGATGTTAAGTCCCATGGATCCAGCCATATATATCTTTGACACCTTGTGAAAACATTGACCATGCCCAGAAAAACAATTGGGAGAGTATTCAGTTTCACTCTTGATCTCCAGCCTCACGTTTCTCTTCATTACTTGCTTCAGGTTTCAGTTTCAGGTACTGACAGCAGGACTTCATATAACTTCAGCAAGACTTCAGATGCTGGTGACAAAGCATTCTTGATAATATGGGATCACTAACAAATACACCATGACTTAAGTTAATATTTTGGTGCTCGGTTAAGTTAATTATTGAAGATTCCAAGATGTTTCTAGTATTTATATCACTACTTCTTTCTAAGAGAGTGGCATTGTTCCAGGCAATTTAGTGATTGCAATCAGCATAATGCATGAACAAGGCACTGGATGGCTGACAATTTTGAACACTGGATTTATATTGCTTGACACAAAATTCTAACTATTAGCTAGTCTGACCAACATAATAAAGCTTGTGCTAAGCTGTAGATTGAAAAAAGGTATTCAGAAAGAATGTATTCATTCCTAGCAAACTAGATAGCTTTGAGGTTGGCTTCTTTCTTTGTCCTTCAGTGGTGTAGCTGACAGCATCTTGGCACAATATGCATGTGACTTAGGTTCGAGTCCTGGGCAGGGGTAAAATATGATTCATGATGGTCACATATGTTAATGAATTTATTTTATTATTATTGATGTCTGTTGAGCATAGGATTTGCATTGAATGCGAACTCAAAACCAAGAATGAGGTTTGGAAAAACTGTAATATGAACAAAAAGGCATTCAGAAAGAATTCGATCTTTCCTAGCAAAGCAGCTAAATTTGAGATTTGCTTCATCTTTGATCTTCTGTGGTGTTGTTGGTAGAGTCATGGCAGAGTAATTATGTGACCTATCTGGTCAGTGTAAAATATGATTCATGTTTTCACATATACTAATGTGTTTATTTGATAATGATTGATGCCTATAGAGCATGAGATTTATTGAAATGCATATATGAAGCCATGAATGAGGTTGAGAGAGGCTGCAATATGAATAAAAAGGCATTCATAAAGAATGTATTAACTCCTAGCAAAGTAGTTAACATTGAGATTGGATTCTTTCTTTGACCTTCAGTGGTGTAGTGGACAGCACCTTGGCACAGTCATTATGTGACTTAGGGTCGAGTCCTGGTCAGGAGTAAAATATAATTCAAAATTTTCACTAATATTCTTCTCTCTCTTTTCCCATATCTATATGGGGTCGCGGTTTCTTATCAGCCTTTCCACTCTCTCCTGTCCAATGCTTCCTCTCCACTGAGGTCCTTCTCTCTCAACTCGTCCCGTATACAGTCATCCCATCGTTTTCGTGGTCTCCCTCTTCCTCTCATTCCCTCCACCTCCAGGTCAGTCATCCTTCTACCAATCCAATCTTCATCTCTCCTCATACAATGTCCATACCACTGAAGCCTTCTTTCTTGCATCTTCTTTCCCACTTGTGTCACCTTGGCTGTCCCTCTAATTCTCTCGTTCCTGATCCTATCCTTCCTAATCACTCCCAACAGCCATCTCACCATTCTCATCTCTGCCACTTCCATCTTTCTTTCTTGTGCTTTCTTAACAGGCCACGTCTCTGAGCCATATATCATCGCTGGCCTTACCACTGCACGATATATCATACCTTTCACTCTTGCACTAACCTTTCTATCACATATCAGTCCAGAGCATTTCCTCCAATTTTTCCATCCTGCTTGCATCCTCCCATTTATTTCTCTATCCAGTTCACCATCCTGCAACAGAATTGACCCCAGGTACCTGAAAGCCTCCACCTTTTTCAACCTCTCCTGTGCCAAGTACAATTGACTGAAATCATCTTGTTCTCCCGTCTGCGTGTATTCTGTTTTGTCCCGGCTTATCTTTAGTCCTCTACTTTCCAACTCGTCCCTCCACTTTTTCAACTTCTCCTGCACTTCCTCTCTGGTCTCCGCCACCAAGACTATGTCGTCTGCAAATAACATAGTCCATGGGGCCTCCTCCAGTACGTCCCTCACTATCACATCCATTACCAGGTTGAAAAGGTATGAACTCAATGTAGACCCCTGATGTAGTCCAACTATCACTGGGAACTTGTCCGTCACCCCAGCCGCTGTCCTCACTTGTGTGTATACATCCCTGTACATATCCTGTCACACCCTCACGTACTTTTCTGGCACTCCCTTCTTCCGCATGCACCTCCACACTTCCTCCCTTGGTACTTGATCGTAAGCTATTTCCAAGTCACTAAAAACCAGATGTAATCCCTTCTGTTTTTCTCTGTGCTTTTCCATTAACTGTCTCAACGCAAAGATGGCATCCATTGTTCTTCTTCCTGGCATAAATCCAAACTGAGCTTCCGTTATTTCCGTACATTCTCTCAATCTTTTGTCCATTACTCTCTCGTATATCTTCATAGTATGTTTCATAAGCTTAATCCCTCTTTACTTTTCACAGTCCTGGATGTCCCCCTTCTCTTTGTAAATTGGTACCAAGGTACTTTCTCTCCATTCATTAGGCATTTTTTCACTATCAAATGCTTGGTAAATGATTTTGTACACGATCTCGACTCCCAGGTTGCCCAGTGCTTTCCAAGCCTCAACAGGTATCTCATCTGGTCCAACTGCTTTCCCGTTCTTCATTTTTTCAATTGCTTCCTTCACCTCTTGCACCCTAATATCTTCCACCTCCACCTAATTTGGCTGTCCATACTCTATAATTTGCCTTGGGTTTTCTACATTTAGCAATGTTCAAAAATAGCTCTTCCATCTCTGTTTGATATCCTGCTCTTCACACAAAACTCTTCCCTGTTCATCATTAATTCGCTTTACATGTACCAAGACTTTAGTAGCTTTATTCCTCTGCTTTGCTATACTGAACACTTTCTTTTGTCCATGTTTAGTGGCCAGATCTTCATAAAAATGTTGTAGAATCTCTGCTTTCACTACTGCTATCGCTCTCTTAGCATTCTTCTTCGCCACTTTATACTGTTCTTGATCTTCTGCATTTTCCGTTGCATCGTATCTTTTCTTTGCTAGCTTTTTAACGTGAATCTTAGCTTATTCCTCTGGTGTCCACAACCAGTTTTCTTTATCTTGTAGTGTTTTCCTTCCTGATGTTTTCCCCAGCTCTTGTTCTCCAGCCTCTCTCACAATTCTTCCAACGTCGTCCCAGCCTCTGTCTCTCACATATATTGTCAGTTATTGACTTACTGCCTCCCTAAAGGCTAATTTACTTTCATCCTCCTTTATCTTCCACCATTTTGTTTTCACCATCTTTTGCACACCTCTTCTTATCCTCCCGACTAATATAAGGTCTGTTACCACCAGCCTATGCTGCGGAGCCTCACTTTCTCCCTTGATTACTTTACAATTTATGATTTCATTTTTTTCTTTCCTCCTACACAAAAAGAAGTCAATCTGGCTTACTCTATTTCCACTTCTGTAGGTGGACATCTGTGCTTCTCTTTTCTTAAAGAAGGTGTTAACAATAGCCAGGTCAAATGCCATTGCAAAATCAATTATCTGTTCTCCTTCTCATTTCTTTCTCCCACTCCCCATCCTCTATGCACTCTCTGAATGTTTGCATTGTCTTGTCCTATGTGGCCATTTAGATCACCTCCCCGCACAATCCTCTCATTTTCTGGCACTACCCTTATCAAGCTGTCTATCTGCCTCCAAAACTCCTCCATTTCCTCTGCTGAGCATCCTCTTTGTGGGGCGTAGGCTGATATAACACTGATTGTCATTCCGTGGTCTGCCACTTTTACTTTAATAATTCTGCCATTCAATCTTAAAACTTCTACAACACTTTCTTGCCATCTCCTGTTCAGTATCACTCCTACACCATTCATACCTCGTGCATCTGATCCACTGTATATCAACTTATATTCTTTTCCAAGTGGCTTTGCCTTATTTCCTCTCCACCTCGTCTCTTGTATACAGCAGATCTCTACCTTCCTTCTCTCCAGCATGTCTACCAATTCTCTTCCTCTCCCTGTCATGCTTCCTACATTTATGGATCCAATCCGCAACTTCATTGTTTGGGCTTTCTTCTTTAGCCACACCCGTCCTTGACGCGGTAGCCCACTCATATTTTCCACAGGAGTAGGGCGAAGCCCCTGCGCGTCGCTTTCAGGGTACGCCCTGGCCTTACTCTCTGTAAAATTCTGGCTTCTTTCCATAGTTTTGGCTTTGTGTTTTACTGATGGATGCCCTTCCAACCTAAAACCCACCCCATTTATCCGGGCTTGGGACCGGCACCGAGTTTAGCTGGCTTGCTACCCCGATGGCTGGGTTAATCCATTTATTTTATATGAACAAAAAGGCATTCAGAAAGAACGCATTCATTCATAGCGGAGCACTTAGCTTTGAGCTTTGCTTCCTCTTTGACCTTCAGTGATGTAGTTGGTAGAGTCCTGGCATTATAATTATATGACTTCGGTTCGAGTCCTGGTCAGGGGTAAAACATGATTCAAGGTTTCACAGATGTTTATGTCTATTTGATTATTACTGATGCTTGAAGAACATGGGATTTAAAGTGAATGCGAAAATGAAGCCACGAGGGAGGTTGAGAGAAACTGTAAAATAAAAAAAAAAAATTCATACAGAAGGGTATGAGGTTTGCATCTTATTTGACCTTCATTGGTGCAGTTGGTAGCGCCTTGGCACAGTAATTATATGACTTTTATTCCAGTCCTGGTCAGGGGTGAAACATGATTCAAATATATATATATATATATATATATATATATATATATATATATATATATATATATATATATATATATATATATATATATATATATATATATATATATATATATATATATATATATATATATATATATATATATATATATATATATATATATATATATATATATATATATATATATATATATATATATATATATATATATATATATATATATATATATATATATATATATATATATATATATATATATATATATATATATATATATATATATATATATATATATATATATATATATATATATATATATATATATATATATATATATATATATATATATATATATATATATATATATATATATATATATATATATATATATATATATATATATATATATATATATATATATATATATATATATATATATATATATATATATATATATATATATATATATATATATATATATATATATATATATATATATATATATATATATATATATATATATATATATATATATATATATATATATATATATATATATATATATATATATATATATATATATATATATATATATATATATATATATATATATATATATATATATATATATATATATATATATATATATATATATATATATATATATATATATATATATATATATATATATATATATATATATATATATATATATATATATATATATATATATATATATATATATATATATATATATATAT
>JAXCGZ010017913.1:0-30000 GCA_037179515.1 Halocaridina rubra | reverse complement strand
CATTTCACTCCGAGAAACCACCGAGAAAAATACTTGTTTCGCTTAATGTATTGTTTTTATACCCCAAAAGTTGAATGACACATGCTGAAAGAGCTTTTGGCGTTATGGGCGACTTACCTAATGGTGTCCATGTGCGTGCTTGCTTAAGTGTATGTGCGTTTTTTATGTATAGTATATGCACACGTAATTATTATTATTATTATTATTATTATTATTATTATTATTATTATTGTTCCGGTTTTACGTCACGGACTCCCTTTTCTACCAAGAGCTAGGACGGTTGCCTTCTTGCGAAGGACTTGTTTTGGCAGATGTAATCGTTACCCTGAGTGCATGGCCTTGCTAACCTCATACCGTGACGGGGCGCGAACCCTCGACCTGACGCCTCAGAGTCGCGGACGCTACCGCTTGAGCCACGGTGACTACTTTATTATTATTATTATTATTATTATTATTATTATTATTATTATTATTATTATTATTATTATTATTATTATTATTATTATTATTATTATTATTATTATAATTATTACTATTATTATTATTATTATTATTATTATTATTATTATTATTATTGTGGTCGCCGTGGCTCACTCGGTAGGGTCCGCGACTCTGAGGCGTCAGGTCGAGGGTTCGCCCCCCGTCACGGTCTGAGGTTAGCAAGGGCATGCACTCAGGGTAAGGATTACATCTGCCAAAACAAGTCCTTCGCAAGAAGGCAACCGTTCTAGCCCTTGGTAGAAAAGGGAGTCCGTGACGTAAAACCGGAACACACAAACATTATTATTATTATTATTATTATTATTGTTGTTATTGTTGTTGTTGTTGTTTCACTTTGTTGTTATTGTTGTTGTTGCTGCTGCTGCTGATTTGCTGCTGCTATTGTTGTTGATGTGCTCTTTCTTCTTCTTCTTCTTCTTCTTCTTCTTCTTCTTCTTCTTCTTCTTCTTCTTCTTCTTCTTCTTCTTCTTCTTCTTCTTCGTATTATTATTATTATTATTATTATTATTATTATTATTATTATTATTTAATAAAGTTATTTATAGTACTCAGCCATATTGTATTCAAATACTAAATAATTTAATCTTTATATGTGTAATTTATTTCCTTTTGTTAAATATTCTCTTTTCATTTTGTATCTTCTACCCAGGTTCATTATCCTTTGTCCTTTCCTATATATATTCTTATCGTTCATATTATTTCTTCTTTTCTTTATAGCCATCCTCTTCTCGTTTAGGATCTGAAGTCTCCCCCATGTTCCTCGGTCACCCGGTTATTGTGTGTGATTACCTAATTGTGTTTACGGGAAAGAGCCCAAACCTCGTATCTTCCCGTCTCCTCATCGGTTCCATTTTAGACTTAGTGATACTTATCATACCTGTCCTTAAAACTATGGATTGAGATAGCATTAACTACCTCCTCGCTTAGCCAATTCCAATTATCAACTACTCTTACACTGAAAAAGTATTTCCTTACATCCTGCAAAGAAGTTTTCTTACAATGCTTCAAACTATGACCTCTAGTTCTAGAGCCAGCCATATCAAAATATCGATCCCTATCCACTCTATCATAACCATGAAGGAATTTAAAGACTGTCACCATATCCCCCCTCACTCTTCTAGCTTCGAGTGATGGTAAGTCTAATTCCCTCAGCCTCTCATCATAACTGAGATTGCGTATTTCTGGCACCAGTTTCGTGGCATGTCTTTGAACTTTTTCAAGCTTAGCTATGTGCTTTTTCAAGTGCGGCTTCCAAGAGGGGGCTGCATATTCGAATTTTGGCCTCACATAGGTTACATAAATATTTCTGAACATTTCCTTGTCCATGTGCCTGAAGGCTACCCTTACATTTGTTAAGAATGCATATGCTGCTCTTACTATGCCATTTATATGTATTTCTGGAGACAAATCTGCCAGTATGTTTACTCCTAGATCTCTCTCATTTTCTGTCTCTTGAAGTTGTACTCCAGCCACCGAGTAGTCAAGCTTGGGCCTTCTTGCACTTGTACCCATTCTCATTACCTTACATTTTGAAGTATTGAATTTCATTAGCCACTTTTCTGACCACTCATGCAGATTATTTAGATCCTCCTGAAGTTCTCTACCATTGTTCTCGTTTTTTACTTTCATCACAATCTTTGCATCATCTGCAAACATATTCATGAATGAATTTACAGACTCTGGTAGGTCATTTACATATACAAGGAACAAAAGTGGCCCTAAAACTGAACCCTGTGGAACTCCACTACTAACTCTTCTCCATTCAGACACTGAGTGTCTTACTCTAACCCTCTGTTCCCTTCCTTCTAAGTAAGTTTTTATCCATTCCAAAACATTTCCACCTATTCTAGCCATTGAGTGCAGCTTCCTAATAAGTCTCCCATGTGGAACAGTGTCAAACGCTTTCTGGAAGTCTAGGAATATGCAATCTGCCCAGCCCTCTCTTTCCTGTAAGATTTGGCTTACCTCATCATAAAATTCTAATAAGTTTGTTACTGTTGATCTACCTTCTCTGAAGCCATGTTGCCTCACTGACAAAAAGTTGAAGGATTCCAAGTGAAGAGAGATATGTTTCCTTAGTAGTTTCTCCATAACTTTGCAAACTATGCTGGTCAAGGAAACTGGTCTATAGTTCAGAGCCGTATCCCTCCTTCCCTTTTTGAAGATAGGTATCACATTTGCTTGTTTTCAGCATCTTGGAATCTCCCCCGACTCCAGTGACTCCTTAAATATGATACTTAGTGCCACTGATATTGTGTTTGCGCATTTTTTAAGCACATGAGGGGATATGTCATCAGGACCTGTAGCTTTATGAACATCTAAATCCATCAGCGCTTTGCATACCTCTGTGGCTGTAAGGTTGATGTTCTCTAATACCGGCCCTTGAGCTTCTATCACTGCGGTCTGAGGGGGTGGGGTATTTTCTACTGTAAATGCTGACTGAAGCTCCTTGTTCAATTCTTTGCAGATCTCTTCATCCGTCTCAGTGATGCTTCCATCCGCTCTCTTTAGCCTTAAAACCTGTTCTTTTACCTTCAGTTTTCCTCTGATAAAGCTGTGGAAAAGCTTGGGATTTTCTTTAGCCTTCCTGGTGATGTCCCTCTCATAATCTCTCTCTGCCTCTCTCCTTTTACTTAGGTATTCATTTCTTGCTCTTTTGTAGGTTTGCCAGGCATTTATGTTTTTTCTCCTCCTATGCCTTTTCCAGCATTTGTCTCTCCACTCCTTAGCTCTTTTACACCCATTATCGAACCATTTCTCTCTGGCCTGAATTACACCTACTTTGGTGACAGGTATGCAGCAATCTACTATCTTCCCATATTTCTCACAAAAGATGTCATACATTTCTTGTACAGATTTGTTGTAAAATAAGGTTCTCCAGTCAATAACTGCAAAAAGCTCATTCATTTTGATGTAATCTCCTTTTGGATAGTTCCTCCTCATGTCCTCAGTGCCTCTACTCTCAGGAAGAATATCTTCAATGATATACTCCATCAACAACACACAGTGGTCACTCTTTCCAATTGGTGGTTCATACTCAATATTTTCAATATCCAACACATTATCTGTGAACACTAGATCAAGTAGTGATGGCTCATCCCCACCCCTGGCCCTTGTTGGTTCCATTACATGTTGGTGTAGGAAATTCCCTTGTACGCAATCTAGAAATCTTGCCCCAAATGAGTCCTCACCACTGTGTGGGTCAAGATTTATCCAATCTATCTCTTTATGATTAAAGTCTTACATTATCAAAATCCTACATTTTTTTCCCCGTGCCATGTTAACAACTGAGTTTATGACTTCAATAGTACCTATATGACTTTCCTCATAAACTTCAAGTCTATTTTGGTTCCTTGGTGGGTTGTATACAACAGTTATTATAATGCTCTCTGACCCAGTATTTATGCGAGCAACAAGAAATTCCTTGAACTCACTTTCTATAGCCAAGTTTATTTCTTCAACTTGAATCCTCTCACTTATGAGCAGTGCTATCCCTCCACCAGTCCTCTCAGATCTTTCAACCCTTAGTATTCTGAAGCCCTTAGGAAAAACTGTGACACTGTTTATGTCCTCACTCAACTTAGTCTCTGTAATTGCTACTATATCTGCCTTACTGTTGTGAATCCTATCTTTTAATTCTACTGCCTTACCAGCTAATCCATCAGCATTTGTGTATAACAATCTTAATGAGGCCCCATCCCCTGATCTTCTGTCATTATCTTCTTTATCTCCCCTTTGTCCGGAAGTACTCTGTAACGAAAATTTTTCTTCTCTTCTTCATTTCTTTCATCATTTAACCTTTTTGCCTCTTGCAACAAGTTTTTGATCTTTCCCATCTCTTCCTGTGTTCTGTATCGTCTAATGAACACTTCTTTGCATTCTTGAAGGTCTTTTAGACTTTTTTTTCTCAACAATATTTCCCTACATGTTTCCCCTCTCTCAAAGGGTGTATGTGTGTGTGTGTGTGTGTGTGTGTGTGTGTGTGTGTGTGTGTGTGTGTGTGTGTGTGTGATTACCTAATTGTGTTTACGGGAAAGAGCCCAAAGCTCGTATCTTCCCGTCTCCTCATCGGTTCCATTTTGTACTTAGTGATACTTATCATACCTGTCCTTAAAACTATTGACTAAGATAGCATCAACTACCTCCTCGCTTAGCGAATTCCAATTATCAACTACTCTTACACTGAAAAAGCATTTCCATACATCCTGCAAAGAAGTTTTCTTACGAAGCTTCTAACTATGACCTCTAGTTCTAGAGCCTTGCATATCAAAATATCGATCCCTATCCACTCTATCATAACCATGAAGGAATTTAAAGACTGTCACTATATCCCCCCTCAATCTTCTAGCTTCGAGTGATGGTAAGTCTAATTCCCTCAGCCTCTCATCATAACTGAGATTACATATTTCTGACACCAGTTTCGTGGCATGTCTTTGAACTTTTTCAAGCTTAGCTATGTGCTTTTTCAAGTGCGGATTCCAAAAGGGGGTTGCATATTCGAGTTTTGGCCTCACATAGGTTACATAAAAATTTCTGAACATATCCTTGTCCATTTGCGTGAAGGCTACCCTTACATTTGTTAAGAATGCATATGCTGCCCTTACTATGCCATTTATATGTATTTCTGGAAACAAATCTGCCAGTATGTTTACTCCTAGATCTCTCTCATTTTCTGTCTCTTGAAGTTGTACTCAAGCCACCAAGTAGTCAAGCTTGGGCCTTCTTGCACTTGTACCCATTCTCATTACCTTACATTTTGAAGTATTGAATTTCATTAGCCACTTTTCTGACCACTCGTGCAGACTATTTAGATCTTCCTGAAGTTCTCTACCATTGTTCTCGTTTCCTACTTTCTTTACAATCATTGCATCATCTGCAAACATATTCATGAATGAATTTACAGACTCTGGCAGGTCATTTACATATACAAGGAACAAAAGTGGCCCTAAAACTGAACCCTGTGGTACTCCACTACTAACCCTTCTCCATTCAGACACTGAGTGTCTTACTCTAACCCTCTGTTCCCTTCCTTCTAAGTAAGTTTTTATCCATTTCAAGACATTTCCACCTATTCTAGCTATTGCTTGCAGCTTCCTAGTAAGTCTCCCATGTGGAACAGTGTCAAACACTTTCTGGAAGTCTAGGAATATGCAATCTGCCCAGCCCTCTCTTGCCTGTAAGATTCGGCTTACCTCATCATAAAATTTTAATAAGTTTGTTACTGTTGATCTACCTTCTCTGAAGTCATGTTGCCTCACTGACAAAAAGTTGAAGGATTCCAAGTGAAGAGAGATATGTTCCCTTAGTAGTTTCTCCATAACTTTGCAAACTATGCTAGTCAAGGAAGCTGGTCTATAGTTCAGAGCCGTATCCTTTTTTTCCATTTTGAAGATAGGTATCACATTTGCTTCTTTGCAGCATCTTGGAGTCTCCCCTGACTACAGTGACTTTTTAAATATGATACTTAGTGCCACTGATATTGAGTTTGCGCCTTCTTTAAGTACATGAGGGGATATGTCATCAGGACCTGTAGCTTTATGAACATCTAACTCCATCAGCTCTTTGCATACCTCTGTGGCTGAAAGGTTGATGTTCTCTAATACTGGCCCTTGAGCTTCTATCTCTGCAATCTGAGGGGGTGGGGTATTTTCTACTGTAAATACTGACTGGAACTCCTTGTTCAATTCTTTGCAGATCTCTTCATCCGTCTCAGTGATGCTTCCATCCGCTCTCTTAAGCCTTAAAACCTGTTCTTTTACCTTCAGTTTTCCTCTGATAAAGCTGTGGAAAAGCTTGTGATTTTCTTTAGCCTTCCTGGTGATGTCCCTCTCATAGTCTCTCTCTGCCTCTCTTCTTTTACTTAGGTAGTCATTTCTTGCTCTTTTGTAGGTTTGCCAGGCATTTATGTTTTTTCTCCTCCCATACCTTTTCCAGCATTTGTCTTTCCACTTCTCAGCTTTTTTACACTCATTATCGAACCATTTCTCTCTGGCATGAATTTCACCTAGTTTGGTGAAAGGTATGCAGCAATCTACTATCTTCCCATATTTCTCACAAAAGATGTCATACATTTCTTGTACAGATTTGTTGTAAAATAAGGTTCTCCAGTCGATAACTGCAGAAAGCTAATTCATTTTGATGTAATCTCCTTTTGGATACTTTCTCCTCATGTCCTCAGTGCCTCTACTCTCAGGCAGAATATCTTCAATGATATACTTCATCAACAACACACAGTGGTCACTCTTTCCAATTGGTGGTTCATACTCAGTTTTTTCAATATCCAACACATTATCTGTGAATACTAGATCAAGTAGTGATGGCTCATCCCCACCCCTGGCCCTCATTGGTTCCATTACATGTTGGTGTAGGATATTCCCTTGTACGCAGTCTAGGAATCTTGCCCCGAATGAGTCCTCACCACTGTGTGGGTCAAGATTTATCCATTCTATCTCTTTATGATTAAAATCTCTCATAATCAAAATCCTACATTATCTCTCCCGTGCCATGTTAACAACTGAGTTTATGACTTCAATAGTACCTATATGACTTTCCTCATAAACTTCTAGCTTATTCTGATTCCTTGGTGGGTTATATACATCAGTTATTATAATGCTCTCTGACCCAGTATTTATGCGAGCAACAAGAAATTCCTTGAACTCACTTTTTATAGCCAAGTTTATTTCTTCAACTTGAATCCTTTCACTTATGAGCAGTGCTATCCCTCCACCAGTCCTCTCAGATTTTTCAAACCTTAATATTCTGAAGCCCTTAGGATAAATTGTGACACTATTTATGTCCTTACTCAACTTAGTCTCTGTAATTGCTACTATATCTGCCTTACTGTTGTGAATCCTATCTTTTACTTCTACTGCCCTACCAGCTAATCCATCAGCATTTGTGTATAGCAACCTTAACGAGGCCCCATCCCCTGATCTTCTGTCATTATCTTCTTTATCTCCCCTTTGTCTGGAAGAACTCTGAAATGCAAATATTTCTTCTCTTCTTCATTTCTTTCCTCATTTAACCTTCTTGCCTCTTGCAACAAGTTTTTGATCTTTCCTATTTCTTCCTGTGTTCTGTATCGTCTAATGAACACTTCTTTGAATTCTTGAAGGTCTTTTATACTTTTTTGTTCTCAACAATATATCCCTACATGTTTCCCCTCTCTCAAAGGTTACTTTTGTTGGTCTCGGCTTTCCTTCCCTTGAATATTTGCCTAGTTGGTGAATGTTTACAATACTCTCAGGACCACAAACTACTCCAAGCTTTCTTATCAGGTCTAAAACCCTAGCTTTATTTTCTTCAAGTCTCCCCTGGCATGTTGGCTCCTGGGATTCGCTTATGCCTGAGATTACCAATATCTTCTCTATATCAAGTGCCTGTTTAATCAGTGGGTTTGCCCTTTCCATCACAACGCCTTTCATTTTTTCGATTACTGTCTCTTTATAGTCAACTGTTTGTATGGTTTCCAGTGCCACCACCTTTACAGCCTCTTTTTCTACCATATTCCCCCTTAGTGCATCAGCAAAGGAAGTTTTCATTGCTTCATGTTTCATATTCAGCTCCTGGAACTCTTTTGTAAACTGTTCAATGTTTTCCTTAATTTGAACATTCCAAGCTGTAATCTCGTCTCTCTCAGAAGAGAGCAGTGAACTAACATCTAATTCATTTAGGTTGTCATTCAGCTGTTTGTTTTTATCTTCTTGTTTAGAAATTCTAGTTTCTAGTTCACTCTTTTCCCCTTCCAGCTTCTTTATTCGTTTTTCTAGTTCCTTTCTCTCCTGCCCTTGTGCTTTATTTGCTTCCTCCAAAAGTCTTATTTCCTCTCTGAGTGTTTCATTCTCTTTCATTTCTCCACCCATATTCCGAATTTTATCATCAAGGCTTATAACCATTGCCTCTAAATCCTTGATTTTCTGTTTAAGTCTCCTAATAGCTACCCCTCCTGACGACCCATGGGTGGGAGAGGTTTGGGACAGAGATGGCCTCACTTTATGTTTTCCCTCTCACAGAATATAGAAAGAAGAAGAGAAAGAGAAAAAAGAGCGAAAAACTTTTATTTAAGCTTCACACAGAATTTTATAAGTGCTATTTAGTGACTCAATTTATCTCTTTTCTGGTAATACACATTTTAACTTAAAAGTTTTACTGTGGTAATTTGAGGATAAAAAGAAAAAAATGCTAACAAATAGAAAAGCAAAAGTCAACTTGCAGGAAAATTCGAATTTGTATCTGAGGAGACACCCACCTGTTTCTGCTATATATTCTTCTTTAACTGATAAACTCACTTGCTAACCAAGATATGTTATCACAGGATTAGACTTTACATTTAACTCAATATATATACAAAATAAAAAATAGTAAAAGAGAAAGCTAAAAGAAATGTAAAAAAATTGAAGAAAATAAGACAGCTGTGCTACTTGGCAACTTAACTCGGTACTGTTGACAGGTGTATTTTTGGTATTTATTTAATTATTCAATTATTTCGTGTATCAAACTAACAAACAAGTTAATATAAATGGGAAGGATACTGATTTTAACAATATATGGAACCACAGGATCAGGTAAAGGGCTTAAGAGCTCTCCCCAGTTTACACAAAAAATTAGGTAATGTGATGTGATGGCTTCACCTCTGGCAATTCTTCTAAATTTCCTTCAAGGCAGAACAGGACAGCTTCTTCTCCTTCCCCCCACAAAAATGTTCTCAATTTTTTCCTTTAATATTTTGGACAGTCTCGTCATTCAACAAATATAATTATTTTTCTCACAATACTCTGCAGGATTTCTTATTTAGGGAAATTATGTTAAGTTTTCCACTAAGCACTTAGTCACTCAAAAACACAAGGACAAATTTAAGAGATACTGGGATGTGTGTACTAGGTATGTGTGTGTAATTACCTAATTGTGTTTACGGGAAAGAACCCAAAGCTCGTATCTTCCTGTCTTGATCGGTTCCATTTTATACTTAGTGATACTTATCATACCTGTCCTTAAAACTATGGATTGAGATAGCATTAACTACCTCCTCGCTTAGCGAATTCGAATTATCAACTACTCTTACACTGAAAAAGTATTTCCTTACATCCTGCAAAGAAGTTTTCTTACGAAGCTTCAAACTATGACCTCTAGTTCTAGAGCCTGCCATATCAAAATATCGATCCCTATCCACTCTATCATAACCATGAAAGAATTTAAAGACTGTCACCATATCCCCCCCTCAATCTTCTAGCTTCGAGTGATGGTAAGTCTAATTCCCTCAGCCTCTCATCATAACTTAGATTGCATATTTCTGGGACCAGTTTTGTGGCATGTCTTTGAACTTTTTCAAGCTTAGCTAAGTGCTTTTTCAAGTGCGGATTCCAAAAGGGGGCTGCATATTCGAATTTTGGCCTCACATAGGTTACATAAATATTTCTGAACATTTCCTTGTCCATGTGCCTGAAGGCTACCCTTACATTTGATAAGAATGCATATGCTGCCCTTACTATGTCATTTATATGTATTTCTGGAGACAAATCTGCCAGTATGTTTACTCCTAGATCTCTCTCATTTTCTGTCTCTTGAAGTTGTACTCAAGCCACCGAGTAGTTAAGCCTGGGCCTTCTTGCACTTGTACCCATTCTCATTACCTTACATTTTGAAGTATTGAATTTCATTAGCCACTTTTCTGACCACTCATGTAGACTATCTAGATCTTCCTGAAGTTCTCTACCATTGTTCTCGTTTCTTACTTTCTTCACAATCTTTGCATCATCTGCAAACATATTCATGAATGAATTTACAGACTCTGGTAGGTCATTTACATATACAAGGAACAAATGTGGCCCTAAAACTGAACCCTGTGGAACTCCACTACTAACTCTTCTCCATTCAGACACTGAATGTCTTACTGTAACCCTCTGTTCCCTTCCTTCTAAGTAAATTTTTATCCATTTCAAGTCATTTCCACCTATTCTAGCCATTGCTTGCAGCTTCCTAATAAGTCTCCCATGTGAAACAGTGTCAAACGCTTTCTGGAAGTCTAGGAATATGCAATCTGCCCAGCCCTTTCTTTCCTGTAAGATTCGGCTTACCTCATCATAAAATTCTAATAAGTTTGTTACTGTTGATCTACCTTCTCTTAAGCCATGTTGCCTCACTGACAAAAAGTTGAAGGATTCCAAGTGAAGAGAGATATGTTTCCTTAGTAGTTTCTCCTTAACTTTGCAAACTATGCCGGTCAAGGAAACTGGTCTATAGTTCAGAGCCGTATCCCTCCTTCCCTTTTTGAAGATAGGTATCACATTTGCTTGTTTCCAGCATCTTGGAATCTCCCCTTACTCCAGTGACTTTATAAATATGATACTTAGTGCCGCTGATATTGAGTTTCCGCATTTTTTAAGCACATGAGGGGATATGTCATCAGGACCTGTAGCTTTATGAACATCTAAATCCATCAGCGCTTCGCATACCTCTGTGGCTGTAAGGTTGATGTTCTCTAATACTGGCCCTTGAGCTTCTATCTCTGCAATCTGAGGGGGTGGGGTATTTTCTACTGTAAATACTGACTGGAACTCCTTGTTCAATTTTCTGCAGATCTCTTCATCCGTCTCAGTGATGCTTCCATCCTCTCTCCTTAGCCTTAATACCTGTTCTTTTACCTTCAGTTTTCCTCTGATAAAGCTGTGGAAAAGCTTGGGATTTTCTTTAGCCTTCCTGGTGATGTCCCTTTCATAGTCTCTCTCTGCCTCTCTCCTTTTACTTAGGTAGTCATTTCTTGCTCTTTTGTAGGTTTGCCAGGCATTTATGTTTTTTCTCCTCCTATACCTTTTCCAGCATTTGTCTCTCCACTCCTTAGCTCTTTTACACCCATTATCGAACCATTTCTCTTTGGCATGAATTACATCTACTTTAGTGACAGGTATGCAGCAATCTACTATCTTCCCATATTTCTCACAAAAGATATCATACAATTCTAATACAGATTTGTTGTAAAATAAGGTTCTACAGTCAATAAGTGCAAAAAGCTCATTCATTTTGATGTAATCTCCTTTCGGATAGTTCCTCCTCATGTCCTCAGTGCCTCTACTCTCAGGCAGAATTTCATCAATGATATACTCCATCAACAACACACAGTGGTCACTCTTTCCAATTGGTGGTTCATACTCAATTTTTTCAATATCCAACACATTATCTGTGAACACTAGATCTAGTAGTGATTGCTCATCCCCACCCCTGGCCCTCGTTGGTTCCATTGCATTTTGGTGTAGGAAATTCCCTTGTACGCAATCTAGGAATCTTGCCCCGAATGAGTCCTCACCACTGTGTGGGTCAAGATTTATCCAATCTATCTCTTTATGATTAAAATCTCCCATAATCAAAATCCTACATTTTTTTTCCCGTGCCATGTTAACAACTGAGTTTATGACTTCAATAGTACCTATATGACTTTCCTCATAGCCTATTCTGGTTCCTTGGTGGGTTATATACAACAGTTATTATAATGCTCTCTGACCCAGTATTTATGCGAGCAACAAGAAATTCCTTGAACTCACTTTCTATAGCCAAGTTTATTTCTTCAACTTGAATCCTTTCACTTATGAGCAGTGCTATCTCTCCACCAGTCCTCTAAGATCTTTCAACCCTTAGTATTCTGAAACCCTTTGGAAAAACTGTGACACTGTTTATGTCCTCACTCAACTTAGTCTCTGTAATTGCTACTATATCTGCCTTACTGTTGTGAATCCTATCTTTTGATCCATCAGCATTTGTGTATAACAATCTTAATGGGGCCCCATCCCCTGATCTTCTGTCATTATCTTCTTTATCTCCCCTTTGTCTGGAAGAACTCTGAAATGAAAATTTTTCTTCTCTTATTCATTTCTATCTTCATTTAACCTTCTTGCCTCTTCCAACAAGCTTTTGATCTTTCCCATCTCTTCCTGTGTTCTGTATCGTCTAATGAACACTTCTTTGAATTCTTGAAGGTCTTTTAGACTTTTTTTCTCAACAATATTTCCCTACATGTTTCCCCTCTCTCAAAGGTTACTTTTGTTGGTCTCGGCTTTCCTTCCCTCGAATATTTACCTAGTTGGTGTATGTTTGCAATATCCTCAGGTCCACAAACTACTCCAAGCTTTCTTATCAGGTCTAAAACTCTAGCTTTATTTTCTTCAAGTCTCCCATTCCATGTTGGCTCCTGGGATTCGCTTATGCCTGAGATTACCACTGTCTTCTCTTTATCAAGTGCCTGTTTGATGAGTGGGTTTGCCCTTTCCATCACAACGTCTTTCATTTTTTCAATTACTGTCTCTTTATAGTCAACTGTTTGTATGTTTTCCAGTGCCACCACCTTTACAGCCTCTTTTACTGCCACATTCCCCTTTAGTGCATCAGCAAAGGAAGTTTTCATGGCATCATTTTCCATATTCAGCTCTTGGAACTCTTTTCTGAACTGTTCAATGTTTTCCTTAATCTAGACATTCCAAGCAGCAATCTTGTCTCTCCCAGAAGAGAGCAGTGAACTAAAATCTATTTCCTTTAGGTTATCATTCAGCTGTTTGTTTTTATCTTCTTGTTTAGAAATTCTAGTTTCTAGTCCACTCTTTTCCCCTTCCAGCTTCTTTATTCTTTTTTCTAGTTCCTTTCTCTCCTGCCCTTGTGCTTTATTTGCTTCCTCCAAAGATCTTATTTCCTCTCTGAGTGTTTCATTCTCTTTCATTTCTCCATCCATATTCCGAATTTTTTCATCAAGGCTTATAACCATTGCCTCTAAATCCTTGATTTTCTGTTTTAGTCTCCAAATAGCTACCCCTCCTCCCGACCCATCGGTGGGAGAGGTTTGGGACAGAGATGGCCTCATTTTTATGTTCTCCCTCTCACAGAATATAGAAAGAAGAAGAGAAAGAGAGCAAAACTTTTATTGAAGCTTCACACAGAATTTTTTATATCTCCATATAAGTGCTATTTAGTGACTCAATTTATCTCTTTTCTGGTAACACACATCTTAACCTAAAAATTTGACTATGGCGATTTGAGGATAAAAAGAAAAAGAAAAAATGCAACAAAACAAAAGTCAAACCTGAAGGAAAATTCGAATTTGTGTCTGAGGAGGCACCCACCTTTTTCTGCTATATATTCTTCCTAACTGATAAACTCACTTGCTAACCAAGATATGCTATCACAGGATTAGACTTTACATTTAACTCAATATATATACAAAATAAAAAAATAGTAAAAGAGAAACCTAAAAGAAAAGAACAAAATTGAAGAAAATAAAACAGCTGTACTACTTGGCAACTTAACTCAGTACTGTTGACAGGTGTATTTTTGGTATTTATTTAATTATTCAATTATTTCGTGTTTCAAACTAGCTATCAAATCAATATAAATGGGAAGGATACTGATTTTAACAATATATTGAACCACAGGATCAGGTGAACGGCTTAATAGCTCTCCCCAATTTACACAAAAAATTAGGTAATGTGATGTGATGGCTTCACCTCTAAGTTTCCTTCAAGGCAGAGAAGGGCAGCTTCTTTCTCTTTCGCCTCACGAAAATGTTCTCAATTTTTTCCTTTAATATTTGGATAGTCTCGTCATACAACAAATATAATTTCTTTACTCACAATACTCTGCAGGATTTCTTATTTAGGGAAATTATGTATGATTAGCACACTGTAGTCTTAGTCACTCAAAAATACAAGGAAAAGTTTAAGAGATACTGAATACTTGTGTACAGAATACGTGTGTGTGTGTGTATGATTACCTAATTGTGTTTACGGGAAAGAGCCCAAAGCCCGTATCTTCCCGTCTCCTGATCGGTTCCATTTTATACTTAGTGATACTTATCATACCTGTCCTTAAAACTATGGATTAAGATAGCATTAACTACCTCCTTGCTTAGCGAATTCCAATTATCAACTGCTCTTACACTGAAAAAGTATTTCCTTACATCCTGCAAAGAAGTTTTCTTACTATGACCTCTAGTTCTAGAGCCAGCCATATCAAAATATCGATCCCTATCCACTCTATCATAACCATGAAGGAATTTAAAGACTGTCACCATATCCCCCTCAATCTTCTAGCTTCGAGTGATGGTAAGTCTAATTCCCTCAGCCTCTCATCATAACTGAGATTGCGTATTTCTGGCACCAGTTTCGTGGCATGCCTTTGAACTTTTTCAAGCTTAGCTATGTGCTTTTTCAAGTGTGGATTCCAAAAAGGGGGCTGCATATTCGAGTTTTGGCCTCACATAGGTTACATAAATATTTCTGAACATTTCCTTGTCCATGTGCCTGAAGGCTACACTTACATTTGATAAGAATGCATATGCTGCCCTTCCTATGCCATTTATATGTATTTCTGGAGACAAATCTGCCAGTATGTTTACTCCTAGATCTCGCTCATTTTCTGTCTCTTGAAGTTGTACTCCTGCCACCGAGTAGTTAAGCTTGGGCCTTCTTGCACTTATACCCATTCTCATTGCCTTACGTTTTGAAGTATTGAATTTCATTAGCCACTTTTCTGACCACTCATGCAGATTATTTAGATCCTCCTGAAGTTCTCTACCATTGTTCTCGTTTTTTACTTTCTTCACAATCTTTGCATCATCTGCAAACATATTCATGAATGAATTTACAGACTCTGGTAGGTCATTTACATATACAAGGAACAAAAGTGGCCCCAAAACTGAACCCTGTGGAACTCCACTACTAACTCTTCTCCATTCAGACACTGAATGTCATACTCTAACCCTCTGTTCCCTTCCCTCTAAGTAAGTTTTTATCCATTCCAAAACATTTCCACCTATTCTAGCCATTGCTTGCAGCTTCCTAATAAGTCTCCCATGTGGAACAGTGTCAAAACGCTTTCTGGAAGTCTAGGAATATGCAATCTGCCCAGCCCTCTCTTTCCTGTAAGATTCAGTTTACCTCATCATAAAATTCTAATAAGTTTGTTACTTTTGATCTGCCTTCTCTGAAGCCATGTTGCCTCACTGACAAAAAGTTGAAGGATTCCAAGTGAAGAGAGATATGTTTCCTTAGTAGTTTCTCCATAACTTTGCAAACTATGCTGGTCAAGGAAACTGGTCTATAGTTCAGAGCCGTATCCCTCCTTCCCTTTTTGAAGATAGGTGGGTGGGAGAGGTTTGGGACAGAGATGGCCTCATTTTTATGTTCTCCCTCTCACAGACTATAGAAAGAAGTAGAGAAAGAGAAAAAAAAAGAGAAAAACTTTTATTTAAGCTTCACACAGAATTTGTATATTTCCATATAAGTGCTATTTAGTGACTCAATTTATCTCTTTTCTGGTAACACACATCTTAACTTAAAAATTTGACTATGGTAATTTGAGGATAACAAGAAAAAGAAAAAAAATGCAACAAAACAATTGTCAAACCTGAAGGAAAATTCGAATTTGTGTCTGAGGAGGCACCCACCTGTTTCTGCTATATATTCATCCTAACAGATAAACTCACTTGCTAACCAAGATATGTTATCACAGGATAAGCTTTACATTTAACTCAATATATATACAAAATAAAAAAAAATAGTAAAAGAGAAAGCTAAAAGAAAAGAGAAAAAAAATGAAGAAAATAAGACAGCTGTACTACTTGGCAACTTAACCCAGTACTGTTGACAGGTGTATTTTTGGTATTTATTTAATTATTCAATTATTTCGTGTGTACTTGTGTGTGTGAGAGAGAGAAAAAAAAATTGACAAATTATGGAATGTTTTCATAAAAAAAAAAGGTGAGTTACTTGAGAAATGTGTGCTTCAATCTCTCATCAGATGTATTATCCAACATTTTTGTCCATTGTCATTCTCTGTAATTGGAATCTATTATAATCACCGCCATATCTGTGAGTAATTGAAATATTTTCCCACCATCTCTTACAAGTTACACATTCCTTCATATAGTTTTCATATCACCACTTAAGCATGAAGGCACGTGGATTGGTTTGTGCAAATACTGCCTCTTTCTTTCCACTTTCATACTCTGGAAGTCTGTTCCTGATTCTGCCTTCCCTGTGTGTTATGATCTTTAAGCTTTAAAAAACCTGAATATCATTATCTCAGGTGTGTTATCCATTATATTTTCTACACTGATCAAATATTTCATGATTTACAGATTTTTCCTCGCAATAAGGCTGCCAAAGCTTTTCCGTAATATATACAGGAATTTGTATATATTTTTACCACACTTTTTCTGTATTCTTCACAATATTCTGTATGTATTTTTACTCCGCTTTTTCTGTATTATATATGATAATCTGTAAATGTCTTACAGTAATTTTATTTATTATATACGATTTTTGTAAATGTCTTACATAAATTTTCTGTATTATACAGTAATCCCTCGTTTATAGCGGGTGTTACGTTATGGGACCACCCGCGATAGGTGAAAGTCCGCGAAGTAGCAGCACCATACTTTTTATTTTACATTTATTTTTACCTTTAAAAACCCTCCCTACACTGTTAACAACTCACCCTTTACTTTATTAATAACAGCATGCAAGCGTACTTATATAAGTGTGACAGGTAAGTTTACCATAGATACAGCGCGTAAGCATAAAGCTACATGAGCGTGATACATAAGTTTACTGTGAATAACATATACGGACTGTACAAAAATAATGCCTTTAATAATAACATATTTATAATAACAATAATGATAATACAGTAACTTAACGAGACTAACATATGAGAGCAGAGAGGGGTACAGTAATGATAACGTTTACATACTACACAGCCGATGACAGAGCGAAAGGCGCACACATAATAACTGAATGGGTAAGGCGAGACGAGGGAAGATGCTGAAAGAATCAAGCTTCAATCAAAAAGCCAATCAGACCCCAGGATACAGAACGCAATTCTGTTATTAGTCGTCTCCCACCCATCAGCCAATATCATCTCATGTACTATCTCAGGTAGGTGCGGCCCTTTGTGTTTTCCAAGACGCAGATATCTACGCAGCACATACTGTACCGGTATCGTATTTTATATGGTGCAGTACTGTGAGTTACATGTTTAAATTTATGTTTTTTACTATTTTTTTCTGTTTTATTATTCTTAGGCTAGGAAATACTTTTTTTTATCAATAAAATAATGAACATACTGGAAATTTTATTATTTCCACATATCGTAGATTCCAGCGATATATTCAGAAATCTGCGACATAAAATACATATGGTCGCCATAAAATCCCACGATGCACTGAATCCGTGGAAGGTGAACCGCGATATAGCGAGGGATTACTGTATACGATTTTCAGTAAATTTCTTACAGAAATTTTCTGCATTATATACAATATTCTGTAAATGTCTTACCGAAATTTCCTGTGTAACCTACCATCTACTGTTGAACCCTGGATCAGATGACACATCAGTATGTTGTCCAGTTTCTCTTCAGATTGCATAGACGATTCATCAGTACTTCATCCATTTTCTCCCTAAGTTGCAAATATGATGCACTGGTGTGTCTTCTTCTTCCCAGACTGCATGCATATTTCTGTATCATCCATTTCCCCCCCCTATCTGCACAT
Source organism: Halocaridina rubra (assembly GCA_037179515.1). Lineage (NCBI taxonomy): Eukaryota > Metazoa > Arthropoda > Malacostraca > Decapoda > Atyidae > Halocaridina > Halocaridina rubra. The sequence continues at coordinate 11,972 of JAXCGZ010017913.1, read as the reverse complement.
ATGATGCATTATCTAGTTCGTCCTGTCAAGTGCAACATCTGCGCTGCACACAGGTAGTGTGTTAATTACTTGTGTGTGAATCAGTAATGCCTTTTTATGTATTAGTGCTAGCGACAATTACATGTGTGATGCTAGTGTGACTAAGTGCATTCCTTTTGTCTCTCAGTATTTGTGAACCTTAGTATGCAGGTCAAAGCAATTTTTTGAGTACCATGCTAGATTTGCCTCAAGATTTGACAAACTTGTCTGTGATATGCAAGCACAACTTCACACTGGTAGCATTAAGAATGCTATATTAATTATAAAAAAAGTATATCTTGTTTGGAAATTAATATATCCTGTGAGGAACTCTCTCAACTTTTATTTCTACCGTCTGAAAGTAAAATTCTGTGATTATATATGAAAAGGTGAAGTTTCTTATTTTGCAAGGGGTCCCCACTTTACATCAGGGTTATGTTGCTGACAGCTGACTTAAAGTGGATTTCGATTTAAATCGGAACACACCTTTAACTTGCACCTAGGTCTGAGGAGACTGGGGCTGGTGAGTTTGGAGAGGCAAAAGAACCTGCAATACATAATCTATTGAAGTATTCTTAAGTTTTCATTGTAAGATATAGTAAGACTACACTACATGTATAGTATACTAAATATAAAAATATTAAAGCACTACAGTAATACAAAACTACAGTATAATATGTCTTGCCTTTAGTCTCATATCTCTATTTCAGGTATCTTAATGCAAAATTTATTGCTAATGCTCTACTTTAGCATCAGTATTGTCACTGTATTATCATAATTAATTTTAGTATTACTACTATTGTTATCATTGCTATTATTATTATTATTATCTGTTCACTTGTTAGCTATTTTTCTGTTCAATGTAAGCGTATGTATTACCCTCTTAATTATTTGTTCATATACATGTCTACTTATAAGTGGAAAATGGTATTGCAAGGGATGGTAGCCCCCTCCCTAATTATTTCTACTAACTCATTGGGAAACACTTTTGCTGCTTTCTCATCACCACTAGGTAGCAGCTTCACCTTGCACCAATAGATTATGCATATTAGCACGACTCTTAAAACAATTAAAGCAACCTCTACTGGCCACAAACCCTTCACTTTCACTCCCTTTTCTGAGTATTTTACTATTTCACTATTAATTTCCATGATGATGGCTCTTCTTCATAGCACTGCCATCGTAACTATCACCACTACTCATTGGTGACATAGTACTATCAGTAACAAGCAATACAAGCAAGAGCAGACAAAATCTAGACACAATGGGGCTGGTGAGAATAAACTGAGCAGTGCTTCCTCTTCTTCAAATACCGCGTGATGCCTGATTCTTACATGACCCTCAACAACTTATTTCAAATAAAATCATATTAACAGCTATATGTTTGGTAAATATTTTTTTAATTTAATATAATCCTTCAATATAACCAAATATATAAACAAATAAATAAACAAAGCCATTGACTTAATAAGTACATACTGTATACAGCTGTGCTGCTAGTTGTGTATTTATGTGTATTTCGAATAAAATTGTATTTTCAGCTATGTGTTTTTTTTTTAAATCAATATAAACCTTCAATATAACCAAATGTAAAAGCAAATGAATAAATAAAGCCATTAACTTGAAAAATACATATACACCTGTGTTGCTAGCTGTGTATTCATCAGCCACACTCACAAACTGTTTTTGCGCGGTTTGAATTTAGCGCTTCAGCCAAGTAGGTCGAAAAATTACTTTTATTAATACTTTATTTATTATTTATTGGCCTCCGACGTAAAATCGATACGACATTATGCAAAACGACGTCCTACGGGAATCCCCTGTAGTATGAGGCAGTGAGGTATTTACCATTATAGTACAGTCAGCTTGCTTTTTACATGTGTTTATACTACGCGAATTGGAATAGCACATCTTGAAAATAATAGTAAAAAAATACAAAATGCACCAGCTACGTGCACGTGCGTGAGAAAAAGCAAAAATAAAATTTTCAGTTTAGCAAGTAAGCGACTGCCTCTGAGGTAGTTTCCGACCATGCTGCCATGTGCTTCAGTCTTTCTTCACCCAGTATTAACCCCAACAACAACAGGGGTTAGCTCTCCCCCATCCTCCTCCTCTTCTCCTCCCCTTCCTAAAGCTTAAGTCACCTCCTCATTGCCACCCCGCTCATCCCAGTATACCTGTTGCCCATCGTATATAGTGAGTACACATGTGTAATATATTATGGTTTTTCTATATTGTATTTTTAATACAGTACTACAGTATTATATTCTGGCTTTGCATAATAAAAAAAATGAGTTTTCTAGTCTTGCTTTGTTAATTTTTTTATGTTATCTTTATTATTTTTGCAGCTAGGGGTTGGCTTTCCCACTTCCTCCTCTTCTCCTCCTTCTCCAACACTTATGTCATCTTTGTTTACGCTTGCAGATAGGGGTTTGTTCTCCCTCATCCTCCTCCTCTTCTCCAACCGCTTAAGTCGCATGCTCACCGCCACCATGCACGTCCCAGAATGCCTGTTATCCACCGCATGAGGGTGCATTATTTTTTTTTGCTGTACTGTATTTATTTGTAAATCTGTACAATAATCCCTTGCTATATCGCGATTCACCTATTGCGAATTCAGTGCATCACATTTTTTTTTTCTTTTTTTTTTTGGCGACCAAGAAAAAAAACTTTTATTTATTCTTTTTAATGATTATGACACCAGGACGGGCTAAAAAATAATAAACTAAAACAGCCTTTGTCAGGCATTGGTACGAAGAATACATAGAGTAAATAGAAACAGAGATCGAGAGTGTAATGACCTGTCAGATGTGAAGAGATTATAAAAGATGTGTAATGAATATCCAAGAATATTCAGTGTAGCTGGTGCCATGAGCCAACTTCATATATATATATATATATATATATATATATATATATATATATATATATATATATATATATATATATATATATATATATATATATATATATATATATATATATATATAGTGATCCTTCGTTTATCGTGAAGGTTAGGCTCCAGGACCCGGCGCGATAGAGGAATGTTCGCGAAGTAGGATCACCCTATATGTACATAGATATTTTAATTTATATTTACATTAACACTGTATAAACTGTATAAAACCTCCCTGTACTGTTAACAAACCACCCTTTACTTCATAAATAACAGCATGCAAGCGTAAATTGATATGAAAGTGATAGATAGACTTACTGTGAATGAGGTGGTAATGACATGACATACTCATGTACATAGGTATTTTACAATTATGTTTGCGTTTAGTGTATAAACCCTCCCAGCACTGTTAAAAAACCACCCTTTACTTTATAAATAACAGCATGCAACGTAAATTTATATGTAAGTGATAGGTAAACTTAACGTGAATGAGGTGGTAATGACGATTGTAGACTCAGGAGGAAATTATTCCGCAGCCAATAACAGCTTTACGGCTGTTATTCATTGAGGCCAAAATAGCGGCCGACATCCGTAAACCTTTTTCCTTCTTTCAGCATATCTAAGAGTTTCACCTTATCTGTTATGGTTAACATTTTCCTTTGCCGCCTAGGCTCACTACCAGAAGCGTTAGAAGACGAAGGATGCTTGGGAGGCATTGCAAAGGTTGAAATATGCGAGTAAAAAAATCACAAGCAAAACGTATTAATAAGCACAACGTGAACGGCGCACATGTGAGTTAGACTGAACGAGTGAGGCGAGACAATGGAAGATGGTGGGAGAACCAAACTTCAATGAAAGCCACTCAGACCCCATGATACAGAACATACAGAAGAACAATTCTGTGATTCGTCGTCTCTCGCTCTTTCAGCCAATAGCAGTCCATGAACTATCTCACGTAGGTGCGAGCCTTTGTCCAAAATGCTGATACCGGTATCGTATTTTACACGGTGCAATACTGTTAGTATTTATGTTTTTTACTGTTTTATTATTCTTAGGCTAAGAAATACGCTTTTTTTATCAATAAAATCATGAAACTACTGGAAATGTTAATATATGCTAGCTCACGTAGCTGCGACCCTTTGCGTTTTCCGAAACGCTGATATCGGTATCGTACTTTCTATGGTGCAGAGTTACATGTTCAAATTTATGTTTTTTTACTATTTCTTATTGTTTTATTATTCGTAGGCTGGGAAATAAATTTTTTTTATCAATAAAATAATGAAGTTTTTTTTCAATAAAAAATTAAAATACTAAAAATTTTAATTTTTTTAATATTTTAATATTTTTGCATATACCCACAAAAAAAAAAATTGCCAAAAAAATGCGATACAGTGAATTCGCGAGAGAAGAATCGCAATAGAGCGAAGGATCACTGTATATATATATATATATATATATATATATATATATATATATATATATATATATATATATATATATATATATATATATATATTTTTATTTTTTTATTTTATGAGTGTGACACCGGGACAGGCAGAAACTGCCCTCATTAATAAAGGCCCGGGCACGAGAAAATTCCAAGATGAAGGAAAAGGAAAAGGTTAAGGACAAGGCAGAGATGAGGTAATGTCACACAAAGGAAAACGACAGACAGTAAAAACAGTCAAAGTACAGAGGACCCAGATATATGGAGGTCTAGGCTCTGAGATGACGATAGATCTGCTTTTTGAAGGATGAAAGTCATAAGAATTAGGAAAGACAGAATGAGGAAGAGAGTTCCAAAGTCTGGAGGTAGATGGGAAGAAGCAGTCGCTGTACTGACCAATCCGCGAGCTACAAATTTCCACATTCGACATAGCGAGTAACCCCTGGCTATATCGCGGTTCACCTATCGCGAATTCAGTGCATCGCATTTTTTTTGCCGAGTTTTTTTTTTCTGGGTATATGCGAAAATATTAAAAAAGTAAAAATTTTCAGTATTTTCATTATTTTATTGAAAAAAAAAATTTCATTATTTTATTGATAAAAAAATGTATTTTCCAGCCTAAGAATAATAAAACAGTAACAAATACTAAAAAAACATAAATTTGAACATGTAACTCTGCACCATGGAAAGTACGATACTGGTATCAGCGTTTCGGAAAACCCAAAGGGTTGTACCTACGTGAGCTAGCATATATTAAAATTTCCAGCAGTTTCATTATTTTATTGATAAACAAAACTTATTTCTTAGCCTAAGAGTAATAAAACAGTAAAAAATAGTAAAAACATAAATACTCACAGTATTGCACCATGTAAAATACGATACTGGTATCAGCGTTTCGGAAAACGAAAAGGGTCTCACCTACGTGAGCTAGTACGTATTGAAATTTTCATTATTTTATTGATAAAAAAAAGTATTTCCTAGCCTAAGAGTAATAAAACAGTAAAAAATAGTACATACATACATACATATACCTTGGCTGTTTCCCCCTTTAATTGGGGGGTAGCCGACATCAAGAAAGGAAAACAAATAGGGGGATTACTTTGCTCTATGGGCAATGACGAGGGAGCTAGCGACCGTTCAGATGGCACTGCTGGAGTGCCACAGCCCATCCTCCCGGCTCTTCCACAACCTGTGTCGCTTCACAACTGCCAGCTCCTCCTACTGCCCCTACCACAGGGCTATCTCTGTAAGATGCAGCCCCGTGGTAACAGCAGATGCCCATCAGAGCCGCGTCACAATCGCTCGCCACTCATTCCTATTCCTAGCACGCTCGCTTGCTTCCCTCACATCCATCCTCCTTTCATTCAGGGCTCTCCTTACTCCATCCATCCATCCAAACCTAGGCCTCCCTCTAGCATTTCTCCCATCAACTCTCGCATTCATCACCTTTTTCAGCAGCCTTTCATCATCCATCCTTTCCACATGGCCAAACCATCTCAGAACATTCATATCTACTCTGGCTGCAATTTCTCTCCTCACACCCGTTCTTGCTCTCACCACTTCATTCCTAACCCTATCCAATCGAGACACACCAATCATACTCCTCAGGCATTTCATCTCAAACACATTTAGTTTCCGTCTCTCACTTACTTTCATACCCCATAACTCTGATCCATACATCACAGTTGGCACAACCACTTTCTCATACAAAACTTTCTTAACATTCATTTCCAACCCTCTATTCTTCATCACTCCTTTCAATGCACCCAACACTTTACATCCTTCATTCACTCTGTGATACACATCTGCTTCCACTCCACCATTTGCAGCTATAACCGAGCCTAAATACTTAAACTGATTAACCTCCTCAAGTGTCTCTCCATTCAACATAACATTCAATCCAGCGCCATCCTCATTTCTTGTACACCTCATAACCTTACTCTTTCCCACATTCACTCGCAGCTTCCTTCTCTCACACACCATTCCAAATTCTGACACTAACTGACACAGCTTTTCCTCTGAATCTGCCACCACCACAGTATCATCTGCAAACAGCAACTGATTCAGCTCCCACTCGTTATCATCCCCATCTACCATTCTCAAACCTCGACCACGCACTCGCTCATTCACCTCTCTTACAACTCCATCAATATACAAATTGAACAGCCATGGTGACATCACACATCCCTGTCTCAGTCCCACACTCACTGGAAACCACTCACTCACTTCATTCCCTACCCTAACACAAGCTCTACTACCCTCATACAAACTCTTCACTGCATGCAACAATTTACCGTTGAATCCATATAATCTCAAAACATTCCACATAGCCTCTCTATCAACTCTATCATATGCTTTCTCCAGATCCAAAAATGCAAAATACACATCCTTACCCTTTGCTAAATATTTCTCACATAACTGCCTAACTATAAAAATCTGATCTATACAACCTCTACCTCTCCTAAAACCACTCTGCACTTCCGCGATCACATATGCTGTCTTATCCCTAATCCTATTAACCAGTATCCTACCATACACTTTTCCTACCACACTTAACAAACTTATACCCCTAAAATTACTGCATTCATACATATCTCCCTTACCTTTGCATAGGGGCACTATACAGGCAATCACCCAATCCACTGGCACCAATGACAACATAAAGCATATATTAAACACTCTCACTAACCATTCCAATGCAGTCACACCCCCTTCTTTCAACATCTCCGCACTCACACCATCCATTCCAGGTGCTTTACCTGCTATCGCTTCATACAATGCCCTTTTCACCTCCTCTCTTGTAATTTCTCTCTCATTTTCATCTCCCATTACTGGCTCTTGAACCCCTCCCACTGCCACTATAGCTGCCTCTCTATCTTCCTCAACATTCAGCAAGCACTCAAAATATTCTGCCCATCTTTTCCTTGCATCGTTCCCTCTTAACATCTGTCCATTCACATCTTTCACTGTCTCTTCCATCCTCGATCCACCCTTCCTTGCTCTCTTCACTTCTTTCCAAAACTTCTTTTTATTCTCCTCATATGACCTACTAAAATCCTGTCCCCACCTAACATTTGCCAACCTCTTCTCTTTCTCTACCTTCCGCTTGGTTTCCACATTTTTCTCCCTATATCTTTCATACTTCTCCCTACTTTTACACTGCAGCCATTCCTCAAAAGCCCTCTTTTTCTCTTCCACCATCATTTTCACCCCTTCATTCCACCACTCGCTGCCCCTCCTCATGCCACCTCCAACAAACCTCTTTCCACACACATCACTTGCATGTCCCACAAAACATTCTTTCATCAACCCCCATTCCTCCCCTAACTCCCCAACTTCTCTTTCTTTCACCCTGTCATATGCCACTCTCAACCTGTCCTGATATTCCTGTCTCTTCTCTGGCTTTTTCAACTCTTCCACCTTCACTATTTCCCTTCTACATCCCCCCACACTATTTCCCCACTCTTTTGCAACTACCACTTTTGCTTCAACCAAAAAATGATCAGACATCCCAGCAGCCACACCCCTGAATGCATGTACATCTTTCACTCTACCAATCATGCTCTTTGCTACCAACACATAGTCCATCAATGCTCTTTCTTTCACTCTTCCATTTGCCACTCTCATCCATGTATACTTATTTATTAACTTCTTAAATAAACTATTACCTATCACCAACTCTTGCTCCACACACATATCTAACAGTCTCTCGCCACTCTCATTCCCACCTGGTACCCCATACTTTCCTACAACACCCTCTATCTCTCCATCACCCACTCTGGCATTCAAGTCACCCAACACAACTACATAGTTCCTTCTACTCAGACCATCCACACATCTAGTTAACTCATTCCAGAATTCATCCCGCTCTTCCTCACTTCTCTCACATCCTGGCCCATACGCACTAACAAAAGGCCAACATTCCCTTCCTATCCTAGCCCTCACCCACATCAGCCTAGATGACACTTCTTTCCATTCCACTACTTGATTTACCATCCTTTCACTCAGCAATAATGCCACACCTTCTCTCGCTCTCCCCCTTTCAACCCCAGACACCCTACCCGTCACATCACCAAATGCCACTTCTCCTTTTCCTTTCATCTTCGTCTCACACAATGCCAATACATCCATCCTCCTCTTACCAAACATATATCCAATCTCACATCTTTTGTTCTCTATCGTACTACAACCACGCACATTTAGACACCCCAAAACTAGAGTTTGGGGAGAAGTTATTCTCCCCTCTACTCCCCTTCTTCTTTGACGTCTCGCAGGAGGTTGATACAAGGGGGGGGATTCCTAGTCCCCCCGCCCCGTCCACTTTTAGTCGCCTTTTACGACACGCAGGGAATACGGTGAGGCTATACTTTGATATTGTGCCCGCCCCACAGGGCACTAATAGTAAAAAACATAAATTTAAACATATACACTCACAGTATTGCACCATGTGAAATACTGTACAATAGTTTGCACTGTCTTGGCGTCTTGGAAAACGCAAAGGCTCGCACCTACGTGAGATAGCTCATGGAATGCTATTGGCTGAAAGGGTGAGAGATGACGAATCACAGAATTGTTTTTCTGTGTGTTCTGTATCATGGGGTCTGATTGGCTTTTTGATTACAGCTTGGTTCTCTGACCATCTTCCATTGTCTTGCCTCACTTGTTCAGTCTAACTCACATGTGCGCCGTTTGCGTTGTGCTTATTAATATGTTATGCTTCAGGGGTTCTTTCAATAACAGTCTCCTATGCCTTAACAGACTCTTCTTTAATTTCAAACGGCTCCTGCAGATCTTCTTTAACGTCTGATTTACAAGAGATTTCCTCTACTGGGGGAGCATCAGTATCATTTCCTTTGCCTGAACAGACTCCTCTTTAATTTCAAGCGGCTCCTGCAGATCTTCTTTAACATCTGATTTACAAGAGATTTCCTCTACTGGGGAAGCATCAGTATCATTTCCTTTGCCTCAACAGACTCTTCTTTAATTTCAAGCGGCTTCTGCAGATCTTCTTTGTCTGATTTACAAGAGATTTCCTCAACTGGGGGAGCATTGGTATCATTTTCACAGTTTTCAATGCCATCCACTTCCATCATAGAAGGAGAAGGAACACAGTTGGTTTCTGAAGACTGACCTGAATTGAGACCAGTTTGTGCAAAGTCCAAAGTATACTGTATTTCAAAACATCACTGATAGGATACTTGGCCTCTCCACTTCTATATTTTTTCATAATGATCAAGGGTTTTCACAAGTACTGTATATTCAGTTCACTTCGTAACTTAGCCACAAGGGAATCGAAGAACCTGGCCTTACACTCGAACGTCTGGCAGCCATGTATGAACACGTGAAAGCACTCCATCAACTCTCACAAGAACATGATGATAATATGGTTCGTTCGGTGACCTTCTGCAATCTTCTTGACGATGCCATGTCATTACTACCTCATTCATGGTAAGTTTACCTATCACATTAATATAAATTTACGCTTGCACGCTGTTATTAATAAAGTAAAGGGTGGTTTGTTAACAGTACAGGGAGGGTTTATACAGTAAACTTAAAAATAAATGTATAATACCTCTGTATATAGGGTGATCCTACTTCGCGGAAATTCACCTATCGCGATCGGTCCCGAAACCGAACCCCCACGATAAACCAGGGGTTAATATATATATATATATATATATATATATATATATATATATATATATATATATATATATATATATATATATATATATATATATATATATATATATATATATATATATATATATATATATATATAACAAAAATAATGCCTTTAATAATAACATATTTATAATAACAATAATGATAATACAGTAACTTAACGAGACTAACATATGAGAGCAGAGAGGGGTACAGTAATGATAACGTTTACATACTACACAGCCGATGACAGAGCGAAAGGCGCACACATAATAACTGAATGGGTAAGGCGAGACGAGGGAAGATGCTGAAAGAATCAAGCTTCAATCAAAAAGCCAATCAGACCCCAGGATACAGAACGCAATTCTGTTATTAGTCGTCTCCCACCCATCAGCCAATATCATCTCATGTACTATCTCAGGTAGGTGCGGCCCTTTGTGTTTTCCAAGACGCAGATATCTACGCAGCACATACTGTAACATACATACAAACATATATAATAGCATATAAATACAAACACATGCATATAGTATATACACATATATGCATACGTATGTATATAAAAATAAACGTACACACATACAATACATGTACACACATGCATATGTATGTATATATAAACGTACACACATACAATACATACACGCATATAGCATACCTATATACATATCTACAAATATACAAACATACAATGCATACACAGTCATCATATGTACACTGCGTACACAGCTTCACTGTTAGCATCAGACAAAATTAATGTACAAAGATCACTGATTTGTATTTAATGCCTCGGATTTAGTTGATTATTATGGGGTTAATTGTGAAACATGCGCTATAAACATGGCACTAACCCTACCCCCCCTCCCAACCACCATCCTCACAAACTGCTAAAAAAAAAAAAAACAATACATGCAAATACACAAATTCGGAAATGTGCATTTTTAATTTTGGTGACAAAAACATTATCGCCTGTTTTGTGGGATTATCGTACTAATTAAGCTTGGATTAGTAGTTTAATTATATCGCACATGCATCATACAAGTTCTCCCACATGTTGGTGAGTATCATATATATATATATATATATATATATATATATATATATATATATATATATATATATATATATATATATATATATATATATATATATATATATATATATATATATATATATATATATATATATATATATATATAGATAGATAGATAGATAGATAGATAGATAGATAGATAGATATATAGATAGCTAGATACAGCTATGTACATTATGCATTTGTATATAAGTGATGATTCTCCGGCTTCAGTCCGTTTGTGTCCACCCCCAAATGAGGACTAATTGTGGCATAAATTGCAAATTATATATATATATATATATATATATATATATATATATATATATATATATATATATATATATATATATATATATATATATATATATATATATATATATTGTTGATATATATATATATATTGTTGATTGTAATGAACCTTAGTTTGAAAAATTTCCTCAAATTTTCCCGTAAATCGTTATAATAAGTCGAACACGACTTAGGGAACCTCAAAAAATGTTTCACAGTAACGAAGACATTAGTGTCTAGGCGCCGAGAGAGAGGGAGTCTTTTGACGATGTTTCACTTCTGTAAGATGAAGTACTTCATTATGGCCCTCCCCTAAAAAAATACTACTTAATTGAAGCGCGACTTAGGGAATCGCATAACAAAGTCCTCGTGATGAAACTTGGGTTGCTGAGTGCGGGAGCAGAACCAATACGAGGGATGGAATAATAGAAAAGTGATGGGTGGACGATTTTTTTTTTTTTTTTTTTTTATTATTCAGATAACTGTACGGTAGCGTCCGCGACTCTGAGGCGTCAGGGCGATGATTCGCGCCCCATCACGGTCTGAGGATAGCAAGGGTACATACATATACAATACTGCACAGT